>VWYP01026947.1:0-26635 GCA_013400435.1 Pycnonotus jocosus | reverse complement strand
GTGCTGCCGCAGCGCCGCCAGGCTGATGTCCAGCCCCCGGCCCAGCGCCGCCGCCATCTTGCGCTCGCCCCGCAGCCCCCGCCAATCCACCGCCGAGCCGCGCCGCCCCGCGAGCAGCCGCCGCAATCGAGCGCCGAGCGCGGGCCGCTCAGGATGGGGCGGGCTGGGGACAGCAGGGATAGAGAGACGCGGGGTCACTTGGAGTGTCCACAGAAACACGCAGGGTCACTAAGTGTGTCCAGAACAGCACGCAGCGTGACCTGGAGTGTCCAGAGCTGCACTCAGGGTCACTTGGAGTGTCCACAGCAGCTCACAGGGTCACCCGTAGTGTCCACAGCAGCATGGGCACACGCCATTCCACATCCCATCCCACACACCATGCCACATCCCGTGCCACACACCATCCCTCATATCTGTCCCTGTGAGCTGGGCTGAGCCGGTGGCCTCAGCTCCTCCCTGTCCTCCTGGAAGTGCCATGATGCTTCTGCTGCTGGCTGGCCTCGTCCCACAGGAGCTGCAGCTGTTTAGTGCAGCTTTAGCTCTCTTTAGGAAAGGGAAAGCTAAGGGGCATCCCATCAATACATGTAAATATCACCAAGGGAAAAGTGCCAGCCTCCAGTGGTGCCCAGTGACAGGATGAGGAGCAGTGGGCACAAGCTAAAAGACGAGAACTTTACATTCAGTGTATGGGAGAACTTTACACTGAGGGCGGCAGGGCACTGGAACAGCTGCCCAAGGCGGCTGTGGAGTCTCTCCAGAGACACAACCCTCGTGTGGATATATATACACACAAATCTATATATACACACACACAAATATATATATATGTACTCGTACGTGCGACAAGCAGCTGAAACCTAAACAAGCATACTATAATATGCATATGTTGTATGTTATACAAACAGCGAGCAACAGATGGACAAGACCAAGGATTCAGTTGCCACGTTTTCCCGTCAGACACACATATTTATCATTAATCTATTATATAAACCGACAGTTTACAGCAAATACATGAGCTTTATGAGGCGTGCAGATAAGCTCAGTACATACTTACATGGAAAAGATTTGCTTTACCCTCCTTCCTGAACCCCCTGCAAGAGCAAATTTTACTTCATCACCTCAGACTGATGTAGCCATTGTGGAGGCAGTCCTCACCTTCCCTGTACAGAAGCAGCAGGGGGATATATTTACTTCCAGAGAACGGGATGCCCTGGAAGAACCAAGGTGGTGGTACTGAATGCTGGCTTAATGGTTTGCAATGTTCCTGACACAACGTTTTCAAAAGGACAGTAGCTGGACAGAGGGGATGAGGCCTGCTGTTGTGTTTTCTTCCCTTCTTCTCGCTCCAGGCCAGATGGAGCCTGTGGTATAGAGCAAGCAGTAGCATCTGTTCCAAGAGCACATGGGCGAGCCTAGGTAAAAGACTCCCATCATGTGAAGTGAGGATAGCAGAGAACTGAGAGACAGCAAGCTGGGAATTCATAGAATTAAATGTAGGGACACTGAGTCTCTTGAGTGGAGTTAAGTGGCCGTGTTGTCAAAAAGGACAGAAAGAAAGGCTGTTTTTGGGACTTAGAAGAGACTCTACAGGTTTTATTGTATCACAGAAGGCCACCAAAAATTGCATCACTAAGAATAAGGACCTACAGCTTGCTCTGTGAGCATCTATTAGGAGAGGAAACATCTGAACATATTCTGGTTATAATCTGTCTCACTCTCACTTCTTCTTTGTCTAAAGCCACCTTGTTTTATTTGGGGCTGTGATGAAATACAGCTTTAGAGTTTAGAATTCTTTAAGTATTTTCTGTGGTAGGGAAATGGCTCTAAGTAGTTCCACTGCAAAGCTCTGGCTGACCTACAGATCCTGGAACAGCAAGGAAGATACATGGACTCATGATGGACAAGAAAGCTGCTGTCCTTTGTCTGGACATGACCAGAGTAGAAAGGCAAAAACAAAAAGGAAAAAGTAGTAAGTAGGGAAGATAAGTCAGCTGTTGCTTAAATAGTTAACAGAATGCACATTAGTTTCTTTTTGCTGATTAAATAGTTCTCAATTCACTGTTTTCAGGAACCCTTAAGCACGTTCCTCCTCATGTGCTGGGGCTTCTCTTTACCATCATCTTCCATTCTTTGGCAATTCTCCTGCTTAGACAAAGTCCAAATTTGTTACTAAGCCTTAAAAGTGTGAAACTCTTGGAGTCCCGCTCCTTGGCTTTTCCCTTACACATGCTTTTCCTGCCTCCAACAATAATACTTTAAAAAAGGTGTGTTTTTTTTTTTTTTTTTTTCCTTCAAATCTCTTGAAGCAGACCTGTCATATATTTTGGCTGTGTGTTTCTCTTTGTAGCTGCTTTTTACCATCTCTCTCAGAGGTTCCTGTGCTCCTTTCTCACAGAGCTGGACAGACAGTTCCGTAACATTGTGTTTTGAGCCAGCAAACCTGTCAAGCTTCTGATCAGGCCTTTTTGTATTTTCTGTTACACTCTGAGGTACCTTCAGTGGGTTCCAGCTGTTTTCCTGCATAAGTGGAATGTAATTGCTCCTTCCATTTAGCCTGAAGTAAATATACTTAATAAAGCCATTAGTTCTGCCCTGCTTTATGGGATCACTTGATAGCAGACTAAATGATAGCAGACTAAAAATTTTCCAATGAAACAAGATGCTGTTAAGAAGAGAAGCACTCTGAATTCTCACTGCATCTAAAAACTTAAGGATGTTTTAGCAAAAATGTCACAGCTTAAAAACATTGATTCTTTAAACTATGGTTCTTTTTCTTACAGTCAGTAATCCAGTAGTTCATGATAGCTGTAAAATCGAGTCTGAATGATTTTGCTGTAATTTTGTTTATGAAACAAAGTGATTTTCTAGCTTTCAAAATGTCATAATTTCATGAAGTATATAATTAGAATGTCACTTTTTTTGTCTTCTACCTGCCTGGATACTGTTTTGTTAAAAGAACCCAAACTGCATCTTGCTTTTGATGTGGCATGAAAAGGATTTTGTGTAGGTAATATTCAGGCCAATTTAAGGCAAAACCCATGCAGCATGACATTTGAAGGTCTCCTTTAATAACAAATGTGGAGATGGTTAGGCCAAACCCTTTCACAAGGGTTGTTCAAGCAGTTATTAAACCTTCACATTCAAGAATCTGTGACACTTGTAAAGATTCAGACGTGCTTCCTGCAGCAAATTATTGTCACTGAGCTTGTGATTTTCTGTGGATTTATTTGGGGGCACTGCTGAGCATGCGCAAGCCCTGCCCCAGGTCCCAGGCATTCAGTCCTGCCCTTCTGGCACCTTGGTTCTGGCCTGGCACAGGTGTGTGCGTGGCCTCAGTGTGAACCAGACAGATGGGGGAAATGAACTGTGTGAGAAACAAGTGTTCCCAGCCCTGCTGAGCTCACAGCCTCCCCTGGCTGCCTGCCTACCTGCCCACACTCGCTCCGTCCTCTGAGCTGCACCTTTTTCTGATAAACAGCAGAAATTGCTTGAGCCAATGTAGCGCTCAGCACCTCATTCCCCTCATGTCCTCTTCTGCAGCCCCTTTGGAGCTGTTATTGCATGGTAGTTGCCTTTTTCCTTTTTATTCCTTCCCAAAGGCTGCCACAATTTTCTTCTCACTCTGACTGGTGGCACCACTGCTGCCCCTGCTAGAGGAGAGAGTGCTGAGGCAGCGCTCCTGAGTTCCTCTTGCTCATCCAGTGTGGGAAGCCAAGGGACAGAAAATTCTCTGGACCTTGTGCATGCAGGCCCAAGTACAGCAGAGAATACAGGGTTTGACCTGAGAGCTTGGAAAAGGCTTCCAAATTTAGAGATCATAAGAATGAAAACCAATAAAAATTAAAATTAATCCAGTTTACAGATCAGTAAGAATGTGAGTTTGTAGTTTAAGCAGAGACATATTGAGCTAGGTAGTGGAAAGTTTTAAAGTTTAAGATACAGAAGTAGTTATAAAGGTGATAAGAAATTTTAATGTGTAGCAGTGTAAGCTTGTGTGTCATTAGATGATTGGATGAGAGCATTGGCACTGTGGCAGAGAAATATAAAACAAATTAGTTAGGGATTGGTGTGAAAGTAAAAGCATGCTTTGTGGCAGTAGTTTATTGGCTAATTAACCTTTAAAAGACCTTGTAACCTGTGATCTTGTAACCACTGACCACCAACTCCTAGGATATGCAGTGAAGACGTTCTCACCCTTCATAAGACTGTAGAAGAAGAGCAGTAAATCGAGTTTTAAGACATCTCCCAGTGGTCCCATCTCTCTTAATATGCCAAAAATCCAGGGCCACTTAAATGCATTTGTGTGATGCCTTCCAGCATGCTGCTTTCCTGGGAGCAGCAGGTTGCTCTGGTGGAGCCAGAATGATCCAGCAAGGCTTGATTACCCATGCTCCACATATTCCTGGGCATGTGCCTTTAGTGCTTCAGCATGGTGGCTCTCTCTCTTTGGGAATCAGTGCCCTCTGCTTTGTGCTGGAGTCTGGCTGCATCCCTTCCCTGGCACAAATAATTTGAAATATGTGGTCTTTTCAGCCCACATTTATTAAGGCTCTCAGTAGCCTTGCACTGGAATATTTTCCTCGTGCTTAAAAGTTGAAATTCTCATCCGTGCTTTGAGACCACTTCTGAACTCCAGCTCTAATGGTTAAAACAATTTTAGTCTTTTTGTTAGCAATTTATTACTTGCTGAAGGTTCCTTCATGAGTGTAGGGTCAGACTATTATAGTTTCATCTGTTGCTGTTATTAAAATACTCTCTCTCTGCACTAAAACTAAATCTGGCTGCTTTCATTCCAATTCTGAACAGCTCCCCCCTGCCCCCAGATAAACCCCAGCACATTAGCAGCCATGTGTTTGTCAGCAGTGTGGCTCCCTGGTAAAGTTTATGAGACTGTTTTGAGATTTTTGCAGTGTTAGTCCACACAGGAATGGGATAGTGTTTAGCATTGTTGGGGTTGGGATTCTGGTATTACACAAACTGTGTACAAAGTAATTAACTGTAATTTACTATGATTTTCAGTTGAGGGTTGCATTTTTCCTGCATGTAAGAGCCTGGGTTTTTACCAAAGCACTTTTTTTTTTTCCTTTGACTGACCTACTATCATAATCACTTCGCACTTCACTTTACTTCTTCTTTTGCTGAGCATTTATTTGCAAGGTACTGAGCTTTACCTTTTTATAGGCCCAGTTTCTGCCAGTGGCTTAGCTTGAAGACAGTTAGAGGAAAGTTACCTGCTGTCATTAGTAGAGCTACAATTTTTTCCTTTCTAACTTCCTATGTACATATTATAATTGTGAAGAATTCGTTTTGATTTTACCTTCAGTAACATTTCAGAGTGCATAATCTGAGCTGCAAAAACAAATTTAACACCAGGAAAAGACTTGCTTCGGGAGGAGGAAGGAAGAGTCTATACCAATATAATTGCATTGAATTCTAGTGTTATTCAGGAAAAAAATCTTCCTTATGTAGTAAAGGAAGGTATTTAATCAGTTAAAAAAAAATCAATGTTTGATTTCCAATGTTTTAAGTGACTATGTGATTTCACTGTCTTGTCTTTAGATAAGCAGAAATGAGAATATGATAAACCTAAAGAATATGTATGGAATATTTTGTGTGTGGAAAACTTCTCCTGGTTACATTGCCTTTATCCCCAAATTTCGCCTGACTTCTATACATTTGTATAGAATACAAATTCTATACATTTGTGAGTATGATTCTATCAGATCTCCTAATAAAATTCTAGATTTCATCCTCCAGTCTCTCTCTAATGCTGATCATATTCCAAACATATATTTTTGATTTCCCTGCTATAGCAAAGAAAAAATACTGCCAAAAATTACAGAAGGCTTTTTCCTCCTTCTTTATTTATTTAATGTAGCAGAATTCACTAACTGCAGTAACATTTCTCATAAGGTTTAACTTTGCAAGCTCCTTTACTTCCACCCCCATGCTACTTTAATTACAGTTAAAATTTAACACTAGATTTTATCCTGGGAAGGCAACCATTTGGAGCCAGTGAGTGATTTTCTTTCTGTGGTTCTGTTACCACAACTGTCTGTGCCAAACTTCAATAAAATATTTTCGATAGCCGTTGCCTATTGCTATCCTGATAAACTGACATGGACTGTTTTGAGCCATCAGTTTCATTCTTTGCTTGGTTTGTTGGCTGCACAAGCCACTGAAATATTGAAGAGGATTATTTCCCATAGGTTAATAAGGTACAGGAGCAATTATATCTTCCCTAACATAATACCTTTCCAACCACATCTCTCTGGTAATCACCATTTAATTTGGCAGAATCAAACACCTGTTGCTCTAAAAGAGGTATTTTCCAAGCATTTACAGAGAAGATGCCCCTATTTAATTAATTCCTCGTTTGGAAAGTTTCATTAGATAATTACATTAAGTCAGGACCTTATTTTTACGCCTCACCTGGCAGAGCAGCTCTTGCCCTGTGACGGGAATGGAGTCATCACAACCCACTGCTGCTGCTGCTGCAGAGAAATCCACAGTGCTGGGGAGCTGTGCCTGTGGTGCCAAAATATCTTTTTATGGGTTCTGACCATTCCCATCAGCTTTTGTTTGAGCTAATTGGGGAAGTAAAAAGAGAAAGTCTGAATAACTTTATATTTTTAGCTGTTACAGTGTTACTTTATTAAGAGAATTTGCATTATTTCCTTCTCTACTGGCAGAAATATCTTCTTGGGTTTTGTTGTTGTGTTTGTTACTTAAGTGAAGAATGTTGGTGTTTGTTAAAGACTGATACAGCATTTCATAGCTTTAGATAAAAGTGGATGAAGTGTGTTGCAACAATACTGAATTTCAGAGAGCAGATAAATATCAGGAAGGATCCCTAAAGTTAAAGAAACCAAGCAAATAAAGTGACATTTCTGTCTTAAATATTGCCCCAATGCTTTTTGTATTTTTGATAGCTGCCCATGGGTATTGCTGTGGGGAAATTCTTGTGCTGCTAATGGCTATTTCAGTTCTGCTCCTCCAGGTGGGCAGAGCTGCTGAAGGCTCTCACAAATACACCTTCTGTAGTTAAAGTCAGCCTTAAAAGCTATTTTAAATGCCCTTTAAGGTAAGATCACCTAACCTATAATAGCATGATTTTGGCACAACACCTTAGGTGATCATTTTTATTTGTTACTGCCTTTATTTGGCTAAAAAATAGGAAGAAAATATTTGTTTTAAAATAAGCTTCCTTTCAAACTGAAAATTTACTTTTTTCGCCCCTTTTTTATGCATCATGTTGCAATAAGGATTCACAATTACCTCTATGCTTTAAATGCAATTACTTGCAGCTTCCTGGAGAGTAAAAATATTCCATGTTTATTTCAAACCAACATTTTGGTCATTATTTGTGTTGCTTTAGGGTTTGTGGGTATGAGAAGAAAGGCCTGGGTAGAAAAAGGAGTTCAGATTTGTGTAACTGAACCAGAAAACAAAACTTGGTAACATTTGAAGTGTTGCCCTTGGAAACAATAAATGCAGTCTATGCCTGGTTTGTAGAAGGGTTGGATTTAGGCAAAGGCACCTTCCATCAGGCAGCCAATACAAGATTTAAGCACTTTTGAATGAGATTTTGAAGTGGAAAGGAAAGGTATTAGCACCACAAACCTCTAGTGAGTGTCTGACTCTGGGTTTATTACAGTCGTGTGAATTTGTTTCCCTTGGTGGATTCTGAGAGCTGCAAAGGCATTTGGCTGTCCCTCTCTTACAATCTGATTTTGTCATTTTCTGGTGATGCTGTGCTGCATCTTCTGTCAGATTAAATTTACAGGCATATTACCTCGCCTGACAGAAACATGAACTGCATGGATTTTTCAAAGGAAAGCTTCCATAAGGAGTAACAGGACAGGGTTTCTTAATTGTCTTTTTTTTTTCCCTCTTATTTTTCATGCTGGTTTGTCCAAATCTGTTAATTTTATTATCATCCTAAATTAATCTTATAATATTGAGCTGAGCTTGCTTTCTTATCTACAATGAAATTGCTGTGTCATCAAAGCACTAGTAAACCTACCAAGTTTAAAACTAAATCAGGTTCAGGACATTTTTGTCGAGGGTTTTCGTTATTTACTTTTGACTTTCTACTCAGCTTTAAGGAAAGACCCTTCTGCAGCTGTTTTCAGAGCTTCTGAGGGAGTTCTGTTATTACAAGGTCAGCTAATACAGCATTTCAAGGTGCTCTCAGAACTGCAGGATTCAGGTTGGAAGGGGCATCTGGAGATGTTGTTCAACATGATCATGAAGGGGAGGTGAGCATTGGAGGAAAATTCCTGGGAGTGTTGTGTCATTGTTGGTGCAGTACAGAAACATCCAGACTGGGCAGGTGGCATGCACGAAGCACAGCTGGTGTCACCAGGGGATGGAAGGACCAGGAGGTTTGGGATGGACTGCAGGAGGCAGGGCTGAGGTGGAACAAGGCTTGCTGTGCTGGAGGGGAAGGCAGGATTGGCATGCAGGCAAAACTGAAGGAGATTTGCCACCAGAACAGGACACCTGCAAGGGACAAAATGAAATGGGGAGGACAGAGTTGTGTAGATCTGGAGGCAGGAAAACTCAGGGAAAGTGTGCAGCTGGAAATAGAGTGAGAGGAGTGTTTTGATGGAAGGAAATGCTGAGCACAAGGATGGGTAAACAGTGTGCTGTCATTACCAAGAACTGTCCTTCTGTGATGACAATTTTTGAGGTCACTTTAATTGCTGGTTGTGACATGACCCAGCTAGAAATGGCTGCTGCTACAGAGCAGAACCTCTGGGTAGTCTCCCCTCCTGCAGCATTGAGCAATTGGAAAGCAGACACAGCAGCACATAGATTTTCTGTCTCTTTGTCTCCGAGGGGTGTCTGAGGGATAGAGACCAACAGACATTTTTTCTTAAGCAAGAAAGAGATGTAGGCTTAACAATTGTAAGAGAAGTTGATTGACCATCAAGAAAAATGTTGTAATGATTGAGGAAGCATTTATGAAATGATAAAGCCTGCTAGAAAGCATCTCTGTTTTCCCTACTACTTGGCAACAGTTGCCACAAGATGTAGAAGCCCTCTGTGCAGTTCCAAGAGAGATGATGCGGTCTAACATTTTCAAATGTCTAAGTATCATTAACTCCAGCTGACAAATAGCAGCTCTATTTTATCCTAAAAATCGTACTTATCCTAAAAGTATGTCAATAGAGACTGTGGTTTGAAATGTGGTTTAGGATATAGAGGGAGGAAAAGGTGTGGGGTACTATTTTTAACATTCTATCTTCGATATTGCTGTTTGCAAAAATTATGTAAACCAAGCTGTTTTGTCTGAGCTTTGGGTAGTATATGTATGTGTGATTGTATGCAAAAAACCCACAGGCCCAAAAGGAGAGACAGGCTCATTTTACTTATCACTGAAAATTTCAAGCAATGAAATGATGCAAAGTTTCTCTGAAGTTTGATTTCCTCTTATCTGCATTAACTCCATCAGTGATGACTCCATTTTCATTCAGTGTAAGTGAATAAGATTGCCTGACTTATGGGTTTTTCCTTTCACATGGCAAATCCATCTTGCTCTACTAGGAGGGAGTGATAACCACATTAGTTTTGTAGCTGCATTGATTCTGAGCTGTCCTGTGGCACTGAGGAATATGATCTTTGTTCTGTGAATGAGAGTACTGTACTTCAACTGCTGTAGTAACAAGAAAAAGATCCCAAATCTGCCTTTTCTGTAAAAGTGTTGCTGAACAGATCTTTGACTGAAATTAAAGTAGTAGCAACATGAATGGAGATTCCACAGCATGTCTGGGCAACCTATTCCAGTGTTTTATTACCCTCATGATTAAAAAAAAAAAAACCCAAAATCTTAAAATTTTTTGTGTCTAATTGGAATTTTCCTGCTTACCTGCTGCCCTTGCTACGTACCTCTGATAAGAGGCAGGCACCAACTGCTCTATACCCTCCTCCTGAACACCTGAAGACAGCAAAAAGGTCTGTCTTAGTCATCTCTTCCTCAAGCTTAGCAAGCCCAGTTCTCTCAGCGTGTGCCTCAGCCCCCTAATTCTCTTAGAGGCTCTGGACCTGTTCTTATTGCAATGTCTTGTACTGAGCAGCCCCAAACTAGATGAGGCATTCCAGTTGTGGGTTCCCAGGATGACTTCCCTGGGACCTTCTGGCAAGACTCCTGGGTCCAGGATGTGGTTGGCCTCCTTCACAGCCACGCCATGCTACTTGCGTGTGTTTAGCTTTTTTTCTACCAGGACACCTGGCTCTTTTTTGCAAAGCTGCTTCCCAGCTTCTGCTGATGCATGGGATTATTCCATGTTTATTCCAGGGTTTGGCATTTGTGATTTGTGACAGTCCAGGGAAATTTTCATCTTGCTTCCATATCTAATCTACAGCTCTGCAACTGAGCTATGCAGTTGTGTGGGAGACTGTCAGAGACCTTTCTAAAGTCAGGGTGAATGGCACCCATCACCTTCCCCTTGTGCATAGAGCCAGTGATCTTGCCATGGAACAGTCAGGTGTGTGTGGCATTGTATGCCTTGGGTAATTCCAACCTGGTTGTTCCTTTTTATCCTTCGTCTGCTTGGATATGGCTTCTAAGATGACTTACTCCATGATCTTTCCAGAAACTGAAGTTAGGTTGACTGCCCTACAGGAGGAGCTCCCCGGTTCCTCCTTCTTGGAGATGGATACGGTGTTTGTCTTGCTGTTCATCAAAAGCCTCACTTGACAGTCATGACCTTTAAAAAATGAGAGGACAACTTTATAGTGACATTGGACACCTTTCTCAATGTCTTCAAATACAGCTCGTGTTGTTCCAAGGATCTGGGTATGTCCAACTGGCTTAAGTGCACCACTCACAGAGACTGACCCTGGGCTTGGAGACTCTGAAGGCCTAAAGACAAACTTTACCAGGAACTAGACCCCTTCCCCCCTAAAAAAATCCAAACAGCATCACCAAAAAACAAAAAATGAAAACCAGAAAAGGATGTAAGGCAAACCAGTCACTGAGTACCTGAGCCGTATCCATGTCCTTTGCACTGCTTTTCCTGCCAGGCTGAGCAGTGGGGCCATCTCCTTCCCAGCTTTCCCTTTGCTGCTAGTGTACCTACAGAAGCCCTTCTGCCCTTTAATCTCTCCATTTTTTCGAGCTACATCTGAGCATTGGCCTTCCATCTCCGTGTTCTTGAGCTGAGATGGGAGTTCCCTGTTCAGCCATGCTGGCTTCCTGCTATGCTGGCCTCCCTCCTGCCTGGCAGGCTGACCTGTTCCTGTGGAATCAAAAAGGGCTCTGTGAGGACCTGCCACGTGTCCTGGGTCACTCAGCCCTGCAGGGCAGCGTTCTGTGGGATCCCCCACAGCTCATTCCTAAACAGACTGAAATATAGCCCGAATTCCAAAGCTGTGACTCCAATATTTCTCTTGCTGAGTTTCTTCCAGGATGCTGAACTGCAGAATGGTGTGTTTGCTGCAGCCTTGCTGCCCTTGACCTTCACATCGCCTAGCCCCTCATCCTTTTTCCATGAATACCAGGCTGAATGCCTCTCTTAGTCTTCTTCTTGATAAGCCACGTCAAGAAATTGTCATCAACATATTAACAGGATTATTCATGAGGAGGAATTGATTTCATGAAGTGTCTAGTTTAAAATTACAGACTAAAGAAGTTTGAATAAGTTTCCCAAACTGCTGGGTAATTATCCAAACAGAACCATTTAAAGCTCTTCCACTCCTTGTATTAATAGGAGCCACAATATTCCCATGCTGACTATGAGAGGAAAAATCAATATCAGCAAACGTACATTCATATTGATTTATCTTCCCTTTTGGTTTTCTAATTTAGTAAAGGCTACTAATGCAACATTACATAAAGATTCTCAGGAGAGTAAAAAGGCTAATAGGAGCAGGTACTGCTGTTTGTTCTGGAGAAGTGAACTGACTGTACTGCTCAGAGTCAATTGCTGCCCAGTCTCTGATACATGGATTTTAAGCCGTGAATCATAGAGCATTATTCCAGGGAAAGGGATTAGAAGGAGGTATCCAGACGACTTTTTGGAATCCAGTCCCAGTACACTGTTAGGATTTTTGAATGTCCTCATGTACATCTGCAGAGTAGTTGGTAACCTTTGTTAAATTAGGTTAGAAAAGGGTTTTCAGATCGTGTCCAATTCATATGCATATATTTGATTTTTAATGCATTATTTCATGTCTTGTATGAGGAAAAAGGAATGCCTTATGAAAATAATTGTTTTGCTTCAGTTAATCATTCTAAGCAAAGCAAAGGGGAGGAAATGTTTTGTATTGTTTGAAAACTGAAGGTTATGACTGTCCAGGGCACCAGAAAGTTGTCGTATGGGAAAATGAGTCAGCTAGACACCTATATGTTGCATCCTCAGAGATTAAAAAGGGATGGGATATAGTACGAGCTATTGCATGGTTCTACTGGTATAAAGCTTAAAAAAAATCCTTTTAATTAAAAAAAAAATACTCCATATAATGTTACAAACATGGAAGTGCAACAGGTCATAAAATGGAAAGAGCATTCTCTGTGCTCTACTGTGCACCATCAAGAGGCAGAGGTTCATGACTGGAAGTTTTCCATGTGGTTGGGTTGTGGTGGTTTTTTTTTCCTCCCCTTTTTGAGGATAGGGCACTCATGAGGACACTGTCAAAAAGTAGGACATTTCCTTATCCTACCAAAGGACAAGGAAAACAACAAATTACTGAAAAATAAGAATAATTAGGTCATTGAAGGTCTGGGCTGATAGAGGTATTTAGTGTCCCAGAAGAACGGCTGATAATCTGCAGCTGAAAAATCATATTTTGAGGGTGATTGTAAAAGTTGAGGTCTGTCTTCCAAGGCCCAAATTCCTAACTTTTTTTCAACTTTTGTTGAATCTGGCCATCAAGGCATTCTGCTAGAGAAGTAAATGTAAGAACAGCATTTGTCCCACTCTAATTGATGGAAAATTAATTTTCCTTGCTCACCTTCATTGAACCATCAACAAGTTCTTGCCTGTGAAGGAGAATTCCAGCTTGATTTGGAGTACCAAATGACAGGGTGGCTGTCTCCAAATGGCCATGGCACCAGAGTTTGGCAAACTGTGTTCAGCCTGTTCTTTCCTGCTGACCATCAGCAAAGACTGTGACTCCTGCTGGGAGTTACAGTGATACCAGAGTAGTTCCCTGTAGAGATCTGCCTTTTTTCCAGGAGAAGGGGTTTCACTGTAAACCCATCATCTTTTAGTTCCAAAGGTGGAGAAGATAAATCAGTATCACAGAAGGAAGGTATTCCAGGGGTTCTGCCAGGAAGTAGTACTTGAACATAACGTAAATATTTTAATTCCATGGAAACAGTGTGGTGGTGTTACTCATGGAGGCTTAATTCTTGTGTCGTTCACACAGAATTTTGGGTATTGCTTCTTCAGTATGCACCTCCTGAAACACACACTTTCACCCACCCCCAAATTTGAATACACAAAATGGTTTTGCTGCACAGTTTATTAAAACAGCCAAAACATTTCAATTCATAGCCCTTATTTTACCATTTGCAAACAGGAGTAATTGATAACGAGTGTGGGTGATCATACTTATGTCAACCCTGAGGAGAAAATGGGCTAAACCTGCTGGAGAGTGTAGAGATCCAGGGATGAAGTTCCAGTTAGTATTTAAGTTCAGTGTCTCTTGTGTTCTGGGGTGGCTCTGGCCCTATAGCTTGTTCTTTTTCCATACTGAGCATATGGAAATCACAATTCTTTTATGGAACTTTAAGTCGACAAGATTCAAGTCATGTACGTGACAGAAGGCCTTGAAATCTGGGCAATGTTGCTTGTCAGATTGCAAGTCCTGGCTCTGAAGCATTTATTACCCATTTTCATTGGGAATTTCTAGTGTGTGAACTTTTGAATATTGTGGGATAGAGCACTTCTTGCTCTTCTTTTAAAAATGACTGGTTTTGTTTTTTTTTCTCCAGAAACTTGTAGAATAAATTCAACTTCCACCCTGAGAAATTTCAATCCAGTTAAAACTTTGTTATCAAAAACTGTAAAGATGTCTTGTAGTAGTGTTGCCTTGTACTTATGTTGTGTTAAAGAGGGGTTATTTTTAAATGAAAATCAAATGACAGCGTACCATTTAGTAACACTGTAGCTCATGTGGATTTTCAGTTCTTTTGTTACACGATCTCAAATGATTTCACAAATACCTCAGTGAGATGCAGAAATACTATATTCATCTTATTTATAAATAAAAGTAGGGTAGGGAAAGCTGCATTTGATCAGTGTGAGTAAAGAAGCAACACATGTTTGAGGTTAGAGATGAAATAATTTACTGAGTCCTTCCTGTTAACCTTTGAAACTGCAGATTTAGGGAATACTTGATAGTTCCATTTTTGTTTTGGATGCCTGAGGTCAGCGTGGCACTGTGACTTCAGTAACTTTTAGGTCCCTTATTGTTTGCACAGTCACAAAAAACTTGCTTACTGGCAAGAATTTATGTATTTTTTACCCTCCATATACCCAGGTAATGCCTGGGCATGTCCTGCCTGGGTGTCTGGTGGGTGAATCAAGTGCTTTAGGTATTCACTTCCATCATTTTGGTCTGGCTAGAGCAAAACCACGCTCCTCTGTGATATCTGGTCTAGAAAAAGGCTTCTCAAGGCAAAGATTAACTTGAAAATAATTTTAGATAGTTTCTAATAGAGGACTCTCTTGATGCCCTTTCTTTAGAGAGAGTCTATTGACTGTAAGTTAAATGGACACCCTCAAGAAAAAAAAAATCAAGAGGAAAAATTTTAATGTGTTTGAGCTGTAGGCTTGTAGCTTTTAGAACTATTTTTAAAAAATCCATACGGATACTGTTTGTTTATGTTTTGCTTTGGATTCTTATGGCAATGACCAGTGCCATTCTGCATTTACAACCATTTTTACCTTCTACTCATACTCCACTGGCCAGTAGTCTATCTCGTGTAGCATGGTGAGATGANACAATTTGGCTAAAGCAAG
This sequence comes from Pycnonotus jocosus, assembly GCA_013400435.1. Classification (NCBI taxonomy): domain Eukaryota; kingdom Metazoa; phylum Chordata; class Aves; order Passeriformes; family Pycnonotidae; genus Pycnonotus; species Pycnonotus jocosus. The sequence goes on along the minus strand of VWYP01026947.1, from coordinate 11,660 downwards.
ATATGTCTTGAAGCCAAAGAAGCTGAAGAAATTGTCTTTCTCTCTTTCTGGTACTTCAAATCTGATCTGAACCCAGAAAGCTAAGTAAGGATAAGAATGAAAATGAACAAGGAAAGTATGCAGAAGGTGCAATGAATTGATACCTTAAACAGCGTCAAGTATGGAAGAAACAAAAGTAAAATATGTCATGTGTTTTTTCCACTTTTTTTGGTTTTTTTTGGGGGGGGTGTTGGGAAGTTGGGACAGCTGGTAAATTTCTTAATTAAATATAGTGTATTTTAAGGTGTGCTCTGGCTTATCCTTTGGAACTCAATGACAGCAAGTGTCTAATAACAAAAGTTTTGAGTATTTCAGAAGTCATTAATCTTTCTCTGAGGATTCAGTAGTCATTGTCACTTGCATATTCAGGATGACTGCACTCCTTTCCTGGATATTTTGTTATTATGAGAGCAAATTATTCAATTCCACTGAAATATAGTAAAGAAGTATACTTCTTTATGTACCACTTGTAGCAACTTCCACGTGGTGGCCTCTCATGTGCTGACAGTTTTCCCATTGGGTTCATTGTTGCCATGTTGTTTTTCCCTGCACTTTTTGGGGAGCACATGGCACATGGCTCAGGTCACCTGGTGAATGTATTCCCTGTTCAGAGCTGAAGAGAGGCTATGTGGAGAGGGCAGTGCAGTGTCCTGTTTGCTTTCTTGGGTATTCTGTGGTACACACAGCTGCAGGAAGCGCAGCTTGATCCCTTCTGGAATCACTTTTTACAGTGATTCCTTGTTTCTTATTTCAGAAGAAATAAGGTGGTGGAAAGCTGCTTCATTTCCATCCTGCTGCATGTGTGTTTTCTGGTAGGAGAGGATAATTCAGCTAGTGATCCCTTCATGATGTTCACTGTAGTTTTTTTGGGTCCAGCTCTGCCAAGTGTGTAGATGGTAGCAGGCCAAATGCAGCCTTTAACTTTTGTCTACAAAGAGCTTAATTTGGTCCTGGCATTAGTTCTGATTGCTTAAAGCCACAAAGCAACTCTTTTCCTTTCTTTTAACCCTACACAAAGGAGACTGCTGCTAGTGCTGCAAGATAATTGAGCCAGAGCCTCTTGCAATCAAAAGATGATTAGCTTCTTGTGTTTGTGTGTGTTCTGATGTGAACCAGTCTATTATGTCTGTTTTGTGTTCCTAGGGATGCACTATTTTTATGTGGAACTTGCAAAAGCAGCCACAGTTCACTGATGTTTATTGGTGACCTTGTCTTGTCCTCTGAATTATGGACAGTGTGCTTTGAACATGGGGAAATGCTACTCAGAGTCATTAAGTGGATGTTAGAGTTTTTTGTAGTTGTTTAACCTCTCCAAGGCCTTGCTGCAATTCTAGATGTTAAAAAAAAAAAAAAAAAGAAGAAAAAAAAGAAAAACTGAATGATGGGTGTTTAAAGCTGACATATTTATAGAAGCAGTTTTTTATTTAAAAATAGCATTTGTGCCTGAGAAGATCAGATGTACCACTTCAGTATGAAAAGCCAAACCAGATTTTAGTTCATATTGTTAATGGAAATTGTATGAAATTTGATAATGTAATTTAGCTGAAAATATTTTCTTCTAGTCTAGGTTTTGGAGTGGCTTTTGTGCTACTAATTATGATAAAGAAATCTATTCTTTAAAAATTCTGTGTTTTTTATAGTTATAGAATGAAAAGGGCAGTAGTTGAATTACTGTTTATTAAAGAAGAGACTATATCAAGTATCAGAACACAAGCCATGGAGATGAGACCTCTCAAATTAAAATGAAGGTAAATGATATTAGAAAAATCATTTTGCTTGCTAAGGGAAGATAGATAGGGATCCCATCACCAACAAAGTACAATATATTAAGCTGAAAGTGTGTTCTAAGTAGATTACAACTGAAAACTGGATTATTTAGGATCAAAAGTTACCTTGATTGGTAACTTGATTGGTAACGTAAAGGAAACTTATGTGGACTTGAAAATCCATCCTTTATTAAAAATGAAAAGCAACATTATGTGAAATCATGAAGTTCTTTTTGATGTGAAGTCACTATTTAGGTTGATTAATATTTTACCTGAATGAATATATGTCCTGCAGGATGTGACCCAAGTGATGTGAAGGTGATGGGCAATTGTTAATGCTCCAGTGTCAAAATTGTATCCAAATTTGGGTTGTTTGGAAATGCTTCCTTATGTGAGAAATCCTACACTGATGGGATTGAAAGACTAAAGAAATATCCTGAATTTCTCTTCTGAAGCTCAGGAAAAGGGTGTAACATATCGTGGTGTTTTTTCAGCTCAGTGGAAGGAAATCTTGCACATTCTTTGTAAAGCGCTGAATTGTGAGACAGAATAAAAGAAATTACTTGTGGGTTACTGCTTTGACTTTTCAAATAATATCTTACAGCACAATCTGAGGGGAAGAGAAGTGCCCACAGAGCAATAATCCACAACTCCAAATAAAAAAATGTAAATTCAAATGCATTTTGAGGAGTGGTATTCCCAATATTGTGACAACTCAAATAAAAATTTGAAGATAAAATTCTGCCCAAAACTTTGGCTACTGATCGTAGAAACCAAATCCTGTCTGAACAAGAAGAAATTCCTGCTTCATGTTTCCTTAGAATGACAGATCTCCTTGGCTTTGCAGCCTTCTTCCCCAAACCAGAGTGAAGCAGAACTCCTGATTCTCTTCTCAAGAGAAGGCAGCCTGCAAACATTAATATTAACTCCATCACATCATATCACACCATCTGGCTCCACCAGCTTGGAAAGGATGGCCTTAGTCGTGTAGCTTTCCTTACTCATGGCTGACAGGAAACAGCAAATTAATTGGGAGTCCAATTATGATTTACCTTTTACCCCTTACTCTTGACCTCCATGGTCTGCCATTTATTTTGTCTTTGAAAGGCCTAATGCTTCTAAGTGTCTTTTTTGATCTATTAAGAAGAGAATATTTGTTGTATACTGGAGCACTGAGTATGTAAAGAAAGACAAAAAGTCCATGGAAGCTGGCATGGAGCTTAAGTTTTCTTTTAAAAAAACCACAAAACTCTTTTTAAGCTACAGGGTTGAAGTAATATACTTTTCTATGGGGGTCCATTAAATGTGTTCTCAGAAGTATTTATGGACAGAGAGGGGAATGTCAACATCCAGGAATACTGCAAGGCAGCCACCTACTCACCTTTTAATTTCCTAATATAGCATTGACCTGACATCCTGATTTATGGGAAAACACATTGCATCTTGCAAGTATCTTGTGCTACAAAGTTTCCAGGATCCCTGTGATTTAGTCAGGTTGAATCCAAGCATAAAGATCTTATTTTATGTCTTCACAGAGACTCTGAGAATTAATTAGTCAATATTTTGCAATGCTTTAAAGAGTTAAAATTCTATGTAAACATGGCAACTTGGTCCTTCACTCCAGTGTAGCCCAGCTTTTAGTTGTCCTACTTGCCATAGTACCAGCAATTGAGCTCTTGCAAAATCTGTTGTAATTACTAATCCAACGGGACTTCAAGAAGAAATTAGGGTGACAGCAGATGTAGTAAAGCTGGTCAGCAGGTTCCATTCTTCTCCTGGAATAAATACTGAGCTAACAAAACGATGGTTTGGGTTTCACTGTGCTGCCTGTAACATGCAACTGGTAGCTCAACAATTTATGGTCATTCTACATCTCACTGACCCTTTTCATATTCATATTCTGACCAAGTTCTTACAATAGTAAATCATTTCACATGGCATTTTTCAATTCCAGCTCAAAATACGGTGCGGTGTTAATTCAAATTGAAGCTTTAACTCAAATGTCAGTTGTGACTAGTAAAATTATTTTTTAACCCTTTTTGTGTGCCCTGAAGTTTGTCTTTTTTTTTGGATGCGAGGCACTCTGAATATCATCAGTGACTATATTTTATGCTGCTGCAAGCTATGGGAGCTTCATCTCAAGGACTGAGGAACTTAGAACACGGGGAGTCACGAGTGTGTTCTTAACTGGTGCCAGAACATCAGCTCAAGCTGATTGCTCCTTTGTGTCACTCTTAGGGCAAGAGTGTGATTCATCGCTTCCATTCTGCTGAATGCTCAAGTGCAGATGCATCTTTATGGGTTAGATTTTGCTTCCATTGACGACTAAATGGCATCGTGATCTCATTTGTAATAATGTAAGTTGGGAGTAATTTGGTAAAAGCAATTGGCCTACATCGGTATAAGTCTTGTGTGAGATCTTGTCTGATTCATCAGCTTCTCTAGAAACAGTTTGGGTCTTAGCAAATACATATGTTTAATTCCCCAGGAAAGCATGTGGATTCCCCCTGCACTGAGGAGCATCCGTGGGTTCTGCTTGTTATTCATCAGCAGAATATTTTAAAAATAAATTAAGACATTTAAACCTTGTGTTCTTCATGTGTGAAAGTTCAGGAATGATGTAGCTTTCAATGAATTATTAGACTTGACCACCAGCTCACTTCCATTTTGACAATAATACCATCTGCCATTCTTTCATAGTGTGCTTGTTCCTCTATCTTTGTAACTCTCTTGATGACTACATTGTTTTGATATGCTAGGCCAGTTAAGCTGCAAAAATGTAGTTTAAAAATAGCTGCATGATTTTAAAATGATTTTTAAATACTGGAGGAGCACAGAAGAAAAAATTGTTTATATATGGTTATAGATCTATTTTTGTAGTTCTATTTCTGGTAAACTGAAGCTGATACACCAGCACAAAAAGGAAGATTTATGTAAGTATAGATATGGAGTCATTTCAGGCTGTGGTTGGGATCATCTTACTGGCATGTCTTTGGGTCACTGGGCCAAGCAGGGTTTGTTTAGGTTTTGTTGTTCATTTTTTCTTTTCTTTTCTTTCCTTTTTTTTTTCTTTTTTTCCCCCCTCTCCATAGCATTCTTCTTCTGTCAACCCATTTTATTTTGAGAGCAGAATTTCCTCCCTAGTTTCTTCCTTCTTCAACTGATTGATGTCTTTTGCTTCTAGACATCCGCTGGGCTGCAAAACCAGCCGTACAGTTAGTGTAGAGCTAAATACAGATATTCAGAACGTCTGAAATCTGTCAGTCCATCCCCTGGGCACAAGTCTGTGCCTGTTGAACACCAGCCACATGCCTTATTAAATCAGGTGCTCTCTGTGCAGCCCCTGTACCGCGTGTTTCCTCTGATCTGCAGTGCACCAGCTCCGTGGTTGTGCTCTTGCTGATAAGAGTTCCTTCCTTGGGCTTCGTGCGTGGCAGCAATTGCCACAAACACCACAGATCCAAAAGGGAGAGACATAGGACCAGAGGGATGTAAAGGTCCCACCCACATTATCATTTTCTGCATTCTCAGAATCTACCAGCATGGAGCTTTCAGGCTACGCTTTTCCTTTGGGATTGACTGGCAGCAGTGACCAGTAGAAAGGTCAGAATGTGGATGTCTCCATTTCCCTGCCTTTCCCCAAAGTTCAAGCTGTGTTTCTTCAGGAGATGGCAGCAGATGATACAATAATTGTAAAAGTCAGACTCTCCCATGAGACTGAAGAGGAAAGATGTCCAACAATTACTCAGTTAAGTAACAAAATGATCAAGCCTTTTGCATTGCAATGATACAGGGGGAACTGAGTCCCATTTTAAGCCTTTTGTATTCCTTTGATGTAAGAGAAAACTCTTCAGACTAAAGAAAGATGGTCCAGTGCCTGACAGCTCACAGTGTGAAAAAGAATTTTCATGTCAAGTTGCATCATGCTGTGTTTTATTTTATGAGCAGTGTCACTCGTGCTTGTTTGTAAAGAGCATGGCTTTGTTTTGCTCTGGAAGTCTAGGAGAAACTAAGGAACTGGATAGAGGCTTCTTCAGGGATTTAGCTGTTAAGGAGCCAGGTCTGAAATCTTCATCTTGCTTTCACTCACCCAGTCTTCTTCTGAAGTCGCAAGACTCACACTGTCCTATGGAAACACAGGTAAATGAGACATAGAGGACATCAGAAAAGGCAGCTGGGGAACAAAGTGGGAAGTGGGGCTTCTCCTGTTCTCTGCAGTTTGGTTCTTGTGCAACGTTGGGTCAAGCATTTATTCAGATTTTACCATTTTGAAGGATTACCTCTGAAAAGTATCATTATGTTTTATCAGGATCAAGACCTCAGTTCTTCACAGCTGCTGGGAGTTTTTTTTCCGATTTCTGAAAACAGCACAAAAAGCTGAGGAGAAGGGGACAGGAAAGAAGGATAATGTCAAAGAATTAAATGACACGATTACATGAGCTTGCTATATATGTAATTGGCATGAGCTTCTCATTCTCTTTTTATTTGTTTTTGTTTATTCTTATTAAAAATTTTTAGTTTGTCCTCCTATAGTGAAAAAGCAAATATGAAATAAAGACTTAAAAGTTCCACTATGCTTTAAAAAAGGCTGAGTTATGAACAACATTTGAAGCAGTCTTAGCCAGTGAGGTAACCTAATCTGAAACCTACCTGTTTCCCCTCCATGTAAAACTGTTGCTGTTTGAAGTTCAAGCAGGAGGTGGTTGTTCTCTATTTCTCTCTTACTCTCCCCTAAATCAAAGAGGATATTGAATCTGGTCTGGAAAACTTATTTTTTGTGACATGTTACTTTCAGGTAAAACTGTCTCTTCTTTCTCTTCTTTCTCTTCTTTCTCTTCTTTCTCTTCTTTCTCTTCTTTCTCTTCTTTCTCTTCTTTCTCTTCTTTCTCTCTCTTCTTTTTCTTCTTTTTCTTCTTTCTCTTCTTTCTCTTCTTTCTCTTCTTTCTCGCTTTCTTTCCTGCTTTCCTTCCTTCTCCTCTTCTTGTGTGTGTTGGGAGCTTAACTTGGCCATTCTGGTGGTCTCCTGGAGTACTGGAGATGCAACCCTTATAAACTAGTGTACACATTGATGGCATTATAAAATAACTGAACTCTTAACCATTTCTTTGAAGGAAATATCAATAATTCCTTCAGAGCCTGTGGAACCAGTGAATAAATATTTTAAAGTTTTTTATTGTTTTATTTTGCTTGTCTGCATGTTTAAGCAAAGATCGGACAATGAAAAGTGGAGACAAACTGTTCTAAATGCGTGTTGGAGGGGTAGTTTAAATAACAGTACAACATTTTTTCTCAGCTTCCAAAGCTTCAGATTTGTTTGAGAAACTGCAAACACAATGAACATTTCTTATACTATGTCAATTCAAAACCTACCCCCTTACTGTATTATCCTCCAAATCAAATAATGCTCTTGACTTTGCTGCCTGTCACTTCACCAAGGTTCCACTGCAGCTGAGGAAGCTTTGGAGAGCACATATTCAGGCAGCCACCCATTACATATTGCTACAAGTATTTGGAATTATTTTCAGCAGTCTTGGAGATCACAGTGACAGCCACACAGCCATTTCTAAATTAAAGCTGTTTGAATAACTGTTGTGTGCAAGCCCAGATCTGTGCAATGGAAGCAGATTTAATTTGTATGGTGCCTAGGAACCTTTTCAGGATACCTTTAATATCTCTCCAGCAAAAAGCACCTCCAAACACTTTGTTTCACACTTCCAGAACTTCTGTAACATTTTATTAAAGTCCCAATAAATGAGTTTTTGGATGTCCTAGCAGAGGGACCAGTCAAGATGACACCTTAATGAAATATACATTTTTAATACTAATGATGTAACCAATTCAGCTAGGGTTTGTGTAGTATTTGCTTTTGGTGTTTTGACAATTTTTTTTTTCTTTTTGGAAATGAAGAGAGCTCTTTTGAGCTGTCTAGTGGAACTAATTTTGTTTTAAAGGGTGGTTTGCAAAAAGATGAACACAATGTTTAGGTGGTCCTGAGATAACTTTGGTTTGTCTGTAACCATATAATTCTGGAAAAAGGGGTTGAAATCAAGCATTGCTACATGTGGAAGTTGTTTCTAACTTTGTGCCCTTTTTGAATTGACCACAAAATCATTATTCAACTAAACACAATTACCAGTCATCTGAACAGGAGGCAATAGGAGAACTGCAAGCTGTGGGACAGATTTTAAGATCACACAAAACAAAGTTGCTTCAGTTGAAATAGAGGCTGCTTGCTGGATGGGTTGTGGTTTTTCATTTTGGAGAGAAATAACTGGGGAGAAAAAGCCAGAAGAACACCACAAAGATTGCATTATAACCAGATAACACTTACTGAGCAGTGTAGCCCTTCAGTATAGAAAGAGTCATTGTTGAAGATGAAATGTTGACATTGTCTATCAGGCCAACATCACAGTACTGACTATTCTAACAAATTAATCTAATCATCTTCCTTGCAGCTGATACGTAAGTTGATGTATTTTTAGACATTTTATCTCATTAGTGATTATTGCAAATGCTCCAAAATCTGTCAGAACTCCAAATTGCTGGCTTCCTTGAGTTTGTCAATAATTTTCTGTGTTGACAAAGCAAGTTTAAAAATTTTGAATCTTTAAGTTCCAAAAGACAAGGAAGGAACTTGGTCTTACAGCCCATCCTAATATTAATTTGTTTCTCTTTTTTGAACTCAGTTTATTAGTTTTATACTCGGTTGTCCTAGCTGAATATGTTTTTCTGCATTGCCTTTTTATTTTCACTTTGTGTAGTTTTCATTGTTTGCTAATTAGGTCCACTGAGGTTTCCAAATGTCAGCATCATGTAATTCTTCTAGTCACTGTCAGGTCTTCTTCAGCAACTTGAAAATATTTATTGTTTGAAGAATCCCTCCCTTCCAGTCTCTTTGTGCTTGCCCTAAATCCAAAATTCTGGTTCTTAGTTAAGAACAAGCTACAAACTCCATATTCTTGATGGATTCTATGGTGGAAGATTAGAATGGTAGTAAGCTCTCATTTTTTGTTGTGTAAGCTGTGGCAAGTATCTAAGACACACTTAAGAGTTTGCATCCTTATTTTCACCAATGTGGGCTGACTGGATGAAAATTTCATTTTTCATTATACATCTCTTTATAGTCATTATAAGTTCACATCTTTTGTTTAACTGATGATTTTAGACAGTATTAACAGCACCAATTTTGCTTTTCTCACTCTCTCTTTTTTTTTTTTTTTAATTGGCAGAAGCTAATGAAATTGCTGAGTGTAAATCTCTGTATCAGTATGTAACCAAACTAGATAGAATCAATTATTTCTTATTTAAAATAGAAACAGTGCAAGACTTTTTGTGAAGTTTGGGTCTTTCCCTTAAACTTTTATGGCAGAGCCACCAAATTTTTCAAGACAATAGTTTTGTATTTAGATTCTGCAAAGGTGTTAAACCTTCCTCCCTGGCCAGGTATCCATGATGAAAACTGCCAAAAGTTTTTTTAAGTCTGATAAGCATAGCTGCATTTATATTTTAACTTGGGACAAATGCCTGTTTTGTTTTTTAGAGCGTTCAAGTGGTTGTTTGCTGTTGCACCTTAAAATTGTGCATGGATTGATGCAATTCTGCACAGTAATCAAACATCAATCACCTGTTTGCAGGGATAAATGGTGACTTCTTCCATTTCTACAGCTGGAATTGAAACAAGCACTTCTGCCACCACCCATTGAGTCACAGATCACAGCTGACAGCTAGGATAGCCAGTAAGATTTGAATAAAATCGCATTTTCAGACATCCAGGTTACTCTCTAGAGGCTTCTGCACTCTAGAAAACCAGAACCTACTTGAAGGCCATCAATTTCATCTACTTCCTTCTCTTCTCTGTCTAATGACCATTTATTCTCCTTACTAGCTGCTTTCCTACATGGCTGTCAATTATTTCATTCCTTCCTTTTTTCTCCCTTAGATCTAATATTTTCTATCATTTACCAATACTAGGCCTCAGGATGCTTTAGTGGGCCACAAAGCTACCTTGATAATCTTATAATTTCCCTTCTAGCTTTTTGTAGATGCTTGACAACATTTAAATGTAAATGTAAAAGCTAATGAGTGAAATTTCAAGGTCAAGTCTACTTCTTTTCATTTGAGTGTGAAAAATGCAGCTAAGTTTCCCAGTCTGACTTTGAAAACTAATCTTTTTCACTGTATAAAATTTCAAAAGTTCTGCGTGTATGTAACTGTTCCAGATTTTAAGAATTGAAATAATCTAGAAATCCTGGTCGTCAGTCTTCTGCTTCCCATCCATCCCAGATTTTTTTTTTATCTTGAAAAGTCTCCTGTGTTCTAGCTGATAATTTAGAAATGTCTGCAGTTTCCTGACCACACTTTGAATAGTTTTAGATAGGATTATCAATTGCTTTAATTTCAATTCAAATTAAGCAACCAAGAAAAGTCAAATAAAGACTATTTTTATAAATTTGTATTCATAGCTTCAAACAGGTATTTTTTTCATTAACAAATAAAAAGTGTAGAGGATGATATGGTTTTAGATGATATGTAGTTCAAAAGAATCAAAAATAACTTGGAGAACAATGTTTACCATAGCAATCCTGAAATATGAGAAAAAGTTATTATCATCAGTATTTTTAGTGTGATTCTTTAGTGTGACCAGGACTGCTCAGGCTGTTGCTTTAAGCTGGAATAGTAATTTATCTAAATAATAATAAAAAAATAATATCCCATAGTCTTCAGTGCAAGAAAGTGCAGATTCTTATGAGAAGCTTTTTCTCTTTGTTGATGGAAGTACAAAACCTAGAATCTTCAGGGAAAAAAATATCTTTCAGCAAAGTAATACAGAGCTCTGGCACCATGTCTCTGAGCTGGCCCTGGAAGGAATTGCATTTGTATTGTGAACATTAGCACCATTTCTGGGATAAAATACATTTCTTTCCCACTTTTGAATAATTTACCCTTTTCTTTTAGAGTAGAAGGCATTACTGCCAAAATAGTGTCAGCATAATCCACTGCAATTAGCCTATGCAGTAGGCCCAATGGAAACCCTGCATCATTTTAGAAGCACTGAGACTGCTTAAAAGGGCCTTACAAATAATGTTATAAGTTATAAAAATAGTTCAGTGCAGAGTTTTTGTACACTCTGGTCTGCTTTCATCCCATTGCTTTCTAGCCCCATCTTTCCTTACAGTATGGCAGTATCTCCTCCTTTGGAAGCAGGGAAATGTTCTCTTGTTTAGGTGATTTCTGTTCTGAAGATGGATTAAGGTCCTGTACTGGATTTTGAAGATGTTGTTATGCCCAGTATGTTCTTTCTAAGGCTGGATAAAAGGGAAGGGCTGCTATATTGTACACAGAACAAAACATTCCTGACATCCAGAATGGATTTGCATGTTCACAGTATGTACCCTACAAGTAATTTTCTTTGACACTTTATAACTTTAAATAGCAGTTTCCCAAGAATCTCTGACTTGGTGCTTTATATGGCCCTCATCACAATTGTTCTTAGAGCGACTGGAGAGCAATTTTCCTTCTTGCACCATTGCATGGGATGGAAAACTGGTATCTTCACCTTAGAGGACCTAAGGCTGAATATACATTGGATCATTTATCCAGTCTATCATCATGTGCTTAGAGGAGATCCATAAACACTGATGCAGGCCAGTGTGAGACACCCTTGTGTGTGATGTTTACACTGCCCATCTCACCTCCAAATCTGCTGGATGCCATGTCAGGCAAGGACTAAGAACTTTTGAATTGGTCTTGTATTGAAATAATAATTCTTTCGTAATTCTCTTTAAAGCTGGTCTCTCACTTGTATACCCCTCTTTGAGTGTGTCTGTGGGGATTGAACTCTGAAGGAGGCTAATT
>VWYP01026944.1:0-15853 GCA_013400435.1 Pycnonotus jocosus | reverse complement strand
GACCTGGAACGGGACCTGCGGGAGAAAGTGAGACCGCCCGGGCTGCCTGCTCGCCTCTCTCGGTCGCTCTCTCCCGGGCTGCTCCTTCCTTCCTGTCTCTGGCTCTCTCTCGCCTGGGCGCGCCCGGCTCTTCCCCGCTGCGGGAGGACGGCTTGGCCGCCGGCTGCCTCCATCCCTCGGCTGTCCCCGCGCTGCTCCGCTCCACTCCGCACTCACCGCCCGCGGGAGCCGCCGGCGCTGCCGCAGCGCCGCGCCCGCACCATCCCGGCCCGTCCCGTCCCGTCCCGCGGGGGAACCGGGCGCGGCGGCTGCTCGGCCCCGGCGCCCGCCGCTTATCGCGCTTTGGGGCCCATTCCTGCGGAAAAGGCTTTCGAGCACCGATCGGCACTGGGGAGCGGTTGAGAGTTTAGTAGGAAATGGCTGTTTAATTAGGGAAAAGCTCTGCATGACACGGAGCGGGGACTTCCCGCCTCTCGGCGCCGCACCGCTGGCTTCAGCACAGCTGGGAAATGTCCGAACTGCTGAAAAATAACTTTCCATCCTGGTTTTCACAGAGAAATGCGAAATCTCCGCTAGCGTGCGGCTCTCCCGGGGTTGGACAGCTGGTTTCACTTAGATTTGTGTGCGATCAGCCTTCCCGGCATCTTCCTGCTATTTTATCACATGTCAGCGAGTTAGTTTTACCGTATAAGGACTGCGGGCTGCTGCTGAGAGAGGTGGAGCCAGGCTCACCCCAGATTCCCAGTGGCCCCGTCTCCATAGCTTTGGAATCTTTCTGAATTAAAATGTGACTTAAAAGTACCCTGTCTAGTGGAAGGAGTTGCTGCCACAGAACATATGCCAGTTTTGTACATGATCGATGCCTTGTGTATAAATGGGGAAGTTAAACACTGCACTGGGTAAAAACAGATGAAATGTTGGATAATTTATGACTAGAGGAATCCTGGGTCAGCTTCCATTTGGATCAGGCACTGAACTCCTTTCCAAGATGGCTCAGAAGTGAATGGAAACCACTTCCTTAGGAGTGGTCAGTGACCAAATTTGCTAAGCTGCAGCAAGACACTTTTTTTTCCAAAGTGTTTTAACATAAAGCATAAAACAGTCGCCCCTCCAGGGTCTATATCCTGTAAAAGTGTTTGGAAAAAAGAAAAGTTAATCTTGTATGTGGCAATCCTTCTCAGATTTGGGGACAATAAAGTGCACAAACCTGGCAGTTATTAAAGCAGGGCTTTATTTTCATTCAAAAACAAACAATTAAAGGAGCCATGTCTTAATAAACACATATTTATGGACACCATTTTGTCCATGTTGTCTCTATCGAGCATTTCTCCCAGCAATCTCTTCCATTTATTAACTAGTTTATTTTTTAATACATAATGATGTTCCAATTACTCTGCAGTTTATTCAATAATACACAAACAGATCTTATTATTAAGAAATGCATCCTTCCTAATCCCTTAAGTACCGCAGGAAGCAAAGTTAACTTATTTTAAGAGCATATCTAATTTTGTTCCAAAAAAAGCTTGACTCTGCCATGCTGAGGCCACTGTCTGTGCCCAGCTGACTGCATAGATTCTACAGCATTTACAGGCACAGGGGCCAGCATGGATGAGGAACTGGCTCAAACTTCACAGCGAGCTGTGACAGGGTGTCACTGAAACCAAGGGCAGAGAAATCAGCAGTGAAGGGTTTGGAACTAAGCCATCGTGGAAACAGTTCATTTTTTTAAGTTGGGATAGATGTGAAGTGCTCCAAAAATACCCCAATCCATTTGCAATCCCGTGGAGTTTCTTTTTGTGCGGCAGGAATGATAAGTGCCATTAAAAAAAAGAAAGGACAAGCACACACTCCATACCTTGACATTCCTGAGATGCCACAGTTTAAGCAAACAAAAAAGCAGAGGCAGAAGGGCCCCTGAGCTCCCCTGCACGTCCCTGGGAGATGCTGTTGCAGTGTGAAGGGAATCGATTAGCTGGGAGCATTTGCCAGCAGTAAGTGGCCGGTGTAACCCCGGTTCTGGGCTGTTGTTTCACGCAGGCTGAAGGTGAGGTGGCAGCTCTGAACAGACGCATCCAGCTCGTGGAAGAGGAGTTGGATCGTGCCCAGGAGCGACTGGCCACAGCTCTGCAGAAACTGGAGGAGGCTGAGAAAGCAGCAGATGAGAGCGAGAGGTATGTTCCTTTTTTTATTTTCTGGTGGTAAAAAAATGAATATATATTAATAAAATATTCCTGTGTAGTTTAGTGTCTGCATGTGCTAATGTTCCCTGCAAGTCAGAGACTTGAAACTTTTTTACAAGCTTGATTGGGTAACTCTGTTAGCCTTGATGAACACAATGGTCATAATGGGCCACTTCTGGGTTACAAATATCAAACTCCACTTTCTGAAGTTGAGGTACAAGTGCCAAAATGCTTCTACATTAAACATGCTTTGACTTTTGCAGAGGAATGAAGGTTATTGAGAACAGAGCAATGAAAGATGAAGAGAAAATGGAAATTCAGGAAATGCAGTTGAAGGAGGCCAAGCACATTGCTGAAGAAGCCGACCGCAAGTATGAGGAGGTAAAAGGGAGAAGGAAATGATGAAATGTACAGGAGAGCCATGAACAATAACATTACTCCTCAGTTTAGTCCCTCTATTCAATTGGCACTGGGTGATGCTTCAGCCTTGGAATGTTCCCAGCAAGGAGGAATTTTAATAGTGATTTGCAGCATCTTAGGTACCTAATGCTAAAAATACTGCAAATTCCAACTAAGTGGGGAGGGCTGTTACATCCGTGGGTGTATGCTTTAACCTCATTTCCTTATTCCAGAGGAAGCAGGAACAGAGTACTTACTTCTGAGTGCTTTTTGAAATCTGTAAGGAGGGTGTCCCAGCCTGTGGCAGGGGATGGAACTGGATAATTTTTGAGGTCCCTCCCACAACCGAAGCCATGCTATGATTCTGTGAACTAAGGACTGGCCTGACACAGCTGTTGTTTTTTTACAGGTTGCCCGTAAACTGGTTATTTTGGAGGGTGAACTGGAAAGAGCTGAGGAGCGTGCAGAGGTGTCTGAAGTGTGAGTAACTTCTTAGAATACAAGGAAGATCAACACTACATTTCGTTTAAAAAAATCTCCTGGTAGGCAGGCATGTAGTTAGTACTTGTAGAAGAGTTTGTTTGTACACTATAATACCTGGTTTTCTTCTTTTAGACTTAAATAACTTCCTCCCTTCTATTTTTTAGACTCCTCCAGATCATAACAGGAACACCACTAATTCATTCCTCTATGTTCCCCTTATAGGAAATGTAGTGACCTTGAAGAGGAGTTAAAGAACGTCACAAACAACCTGAAATCCTTGGAAGCTCAATCTGAAAAGGTTGGTTCTTTCAGTAAACTAAAGGATGTGGGCAAAGCCAAAACTTGTAAATAGAATTCATAGAAATAATAGAGAAATACAAAGCAAATGAGAGGTTTTATCTGCCTGCTTGTGGATACCACTCCACAGTTCTGCCCAAACAAGCCTGAAGGTCTGGGGGAGAGGAGAAAAGCATGGAAATGGTGTTTGGAGCTGTTGTAAAAGGAAGAGTGCTTATAAATAGGTCACAGTTTCATAAACATTATTGTTGCTACAACTTCCCTTAGAGAGTGTTTATTGTTTTCACAGTACTCGGAAAAAGAAGATAAATATGAAGAAGAAATCAAGATTCTCTCTGACAAGCTGAAAGAAGTAAGTTTGGCCATCCCCAAACTGTATTTGGGCATAATCTTTCTAGGAGCATCCACTGATGCTGTTTCAACTTTTTTTTAGGCTGAAACTCGTGCGGAATTCGCAGAGAGAACTGTTGCCAAACTGGAAAAGTCTATTGATGACCTGGAAGGTATGGAATGACTCAAGTTTCTTTAAAAGTGCTCAGCTTCAAATCAGAGAACAAATTCTAGGAGTGGGTGGTGCATTTTATTGGGAAAGAACAGCAGCACTCATCGGGCTTATTGGTAGATGGGTGTGATGTGTCCACTGGGCACCTGTCCTGTGTGGTGGACGTTCTCCTGAAAAAGGTTTTCTTTCATCAAGTTGGTGACAATGACCTGATTTGGGCCAATTTACAAATAGAGGGATGCAAGGGCTCAAGATCCGTGCCCTACTTAATCTGCTTACTGGAAAATAATTGTGGGATTACAAAAAGATAAAAAGTTCACATAGGTGAACCTTCTGACCAGGCAGCTTTGTGGGTGTTTTGGTTTCCTTCTGATACTCAACTGTGCCTCTGTTTTCTTCTTTTGTTTTCCTCCCCAACTCCTTTGGCTGCTGTTGCCTTTTGCCTGTCTCCATTCTCCTCCTGTGGCTTCTTCTCTTCCCTGCATTTCTTGCTGGCTGTTCCTGTTCCTGCTGCCCTCGTGACTGACAGATGAGCTCTACGCTCAGAAGCTGAAGTACAAAGCCATCAGTGAGGAGCTCGACCATGCCCTCAACGATATGACCTCTTTGTGACCTGCCCTTGTGTGGGGACACGGGGGGCTCCAACTCACTGTGTTTCTCGAGCTTTTCTTGCCTGTAATCCCTGTCACTCCTGTGCCACTTCCACAAGCAACCCTTCCACCTCTGGGGGAACTGAGCTCAATAAAACATGATACCTCTACCTTTCATCTTTCAGGGTTTACTTCTGTAGAAATCACCTCAAATACACTGGTGATGACACCGAAAACACAACAACCGCCTCATGTGGGGTTGGGCAAGACATGGTCAGGATGGGGCAGGACCTGGCTCTGGCAAACACTTGAATTTTAGTGTTCCCAGCAATGTGGGTATCAGCAGAAGGCTTTAAGTGCACTCAGTGTCTACTTGTGCTCCACCAACCTAGTTAAAAACCTCTCAGCCCAAGGAAAACCCGGCAGGATGTGTCCTATAAATGACACATTGAAACACAGGTCTTTCACATTCCATGACATTCCAAAAACTTCCCTTAAGGACAGCAATTACAAAAAATTGGCCTCATTTTGATGATACAGCTGTAAAGTTGTCGTAAATATGAGGGTAAGTTACCCCAGGTTTTATTTAAAGAGAAAAGGCTATAAAATAATACGATTTAAATCTCATGGTTTTCTTCTTTCTCACCAGAAAAACTTGCTCAAGCCAAAGAGGAGA
This sequence comes from Pycnonotus jocosus, assembly GCA_013400435.1. NCBI lineage: Eukaryota > Metazoa > Chordata > Aves > Passeriformes > Pycnonotidae > Pycnonotus > Pycnonotus jocosus. The sequence goes on along the minus strand of VWYP01026944.1, from coordinate 10,726 downwards.
ACTTGGGCTTGCACCAGACACTGGACCAGACACTAAATGAACTGAACTGTATATGAGAGGCGCAGAGCTGACAGCACCTGACAGGAACCAGCCCTGTCCCTGCATCGCTCCTCTCTCCTTTCCCTCTCTGTATCCTGGAAAAGCCAATTAAGTTATGACCAGCACGGCCACACGACAGGCTCTGGGCATCCCTCGAGGCCACCTCAACCCAGAGCCCCCGGGGATGCCCCGGGGCCGCTGCGTGTCCCGTGCCTGGCTCTTCCTCACGGTTCTGTGCTCTTTTCATGTAAACCCCGGTAGAAGCTGCACCCGAGCGGTGGCACCACCTCCTCTCCTGTCCCTGCCGTTTCATATTAAACAATTTCTCACAGTACTGAGGCCTCTTTGTGCCTTTTTCTACCGTGCTGCTCGGGGCCGTGACGTCACGGTGCGGGCAGCTACGAGCGTGACGTCACTGTGCCACCGCCCGGCCTCGCCCGTCCGTAGCAGGAAGTGACGGGGCACCGGCGGTGGGGCCGGCAGCCAATGGCAGCGCGGCGTGCGCCCGGGTCAAGGCCACCGGCCAATGGCGTGCCGGCTCCGTGCGCTCTCCGCCGGGCTCGGCCAATGAGCGTGTGGCGAGGGGGGCCGGAGCCCACCAACATGGCGAAGACCTACGATTACCTGTTCAAGCTGCTGCTCATCGGCGACTCGGGCGTGGGCAAGACCTGTGCCCTGTTCCGCTTCTCTGAGGACGCCTTNCGCACGGGGTTCGTGAGGGGCTGCTCCGTCCGGCCCCGCAGCCCCTGGGAGCCGGCCGGTGCTGGGGAGCAGCGGGGAGGGAGCGCTGAGGACGTGAAACTGAGCAGCATCATTGAAGGGAAAGCCCTTGGATTTGGGCTTTCGGCAGGACCCGTGAGTAAAGCAATTGGTTCTCCTTTCAGGTATCGATTTTAAAATTAGAACGATAGAGCTCGATGGCAAGAGAATCAAGCTGCAGATCTGGTAAGGCTTCTCCGCTGCAGTGGGCATCTGATAGCTGGGGCTGTGTGGTGTGCGTATCCAGTTGTACTGTTCAGTTGTTTGTGATATCTTGGAACCCAAAAGGTAGTCCTAGTGCTCTGAAGACTGGCTCCAATTTATTGAAGTCTTTTGGTAGTGTTAACTTGAGCTGATGTGGAGGTGGTTTGTGTGAGCCCCACGTTCTGTCTGTTCCAGGGACACGGCCGGGCAGGAGCGGTTCCGGACCATCACAACCGCCTACTACAGGGGAGCCATGGTAGGAGCAAATCGGTGATTCCGTGACTGGGGTGGTGATAAACCCAGCTGGGTGGGTCAGGGCAGCTGGGTCTGACATGGAACACTCACAGCTGACCCTCTCTCAGCGTGGTGCTGTGCCAGGCTGGGTACTCACAGCTGTGCTCCTGCTCCACGGGGTGCTGGAGCTGTGCTGGGATGATACAGGACTTTGGAAAGACAGCTTTGTCCGTGTTTTGCTCTATTAATACATGTCCTGCACACCTTATCTCGCTGCCATTAACTGGAAACCAGTTGTTAAAAATAGCCACTGTTGAGTTGCTCTTCTCTGCTATGGATAAACCTTTAACTCCTGCTGAAACAATCTGCCTCTTTCTTTACCTTTTAGGGCATTATGTTAGTGTATGACATCACCAATGAAAAGTCTTTTGAAAATATTCGGAACTGGGTGAGGAATATTGAAGAGGTAATTTCTCTCTTTACTTATTACTGACTGTTGAAGGTGTTATTTCTTCCTCTGAAAGTAAATAAAGCTTAATTGCTTCTGAAGCATTACATTTCATCATGTGCTGCAGGGTACTTGGAAGGTAGAGGGGATGGAAATCAGTAATAGCTTCTGGAATACCTTAGCTGGTAATAATTTGTTGTAAGGGCTGGAGCCCCTGTACTTCTGAGGGCACCTAATGTGATGGTTTCCTGCCACAACAATTGATCCAAGAACTGCCATGGTGCAGGTCACATGCTGGGATGAGGGGTTGGGGGAGCCTGGAAATCTGTGGAAGATCCTCAGGACTGGCATCTCTGTGTTGGGTGCTCAGTGGGTGCCTCATTTGTCTGACAATGTTTATCTGCAAAAGCCAAGCCCAAGTCTCTGGTCTGTGTTTGTCTCAGCATGCTTCTCCAGATGTTGAAAAAATGATCCTGGGGAACAAATGTGATGCAAATGACAAAAGACAAGTCTCTAGAGAGCAAGGGGAGAAGGTAAGTGCCATAGCTTCGATGTATTTTGATTTAGACTTTTCAGAGTCTAAAAACTGCAGTGGTAGCTGTCTGCACACTGCCATGGTAGCACAGTGGTGTTCCTGAGTGGAATGACTGAACATTCCCCAAGCTGTCATGGCAATGCTTTTCCCCACTGGGATCAAAAGCAGAACCTGTGTTAAGGATTCTTGTCAATTATCTAACAGATGCAAGGCAGTGAGTAGGATTTTCCTGAAAGGATGCTAAAGTTGGACATGGAGAAGATGTCTGTTTTGGCTGAAAGCTACTGAGACAAGGTAGATGGGATTGTCTTTTCTGACGTCAGGTGTTACTTAGTTGAGGGAGAGGTTTGTTCCTGCACTGTGGTTGTTATGAGACTAACAAGGTATCTGTGCAAGAGACAAATGAAAAAGAGCAAGTTAAAATGTGTGCAGAGTGTAAAAGAGCAGACCAAAGCCAGTGAGAACAGATGCCAGTTGCAGTGAGATTCAGTACCTAATGTTTGCCAATTGTTCTGCATGCGTAAATCCCCAGCTCCACTGACTGGTGGCAGCAGGGACAGATGCTGTGCCCAGGGCTGTGTTTGGAGCTGTTCCTGTTCTAATGTGCAATCTTTTGCTTTTGTTCAGCTTGCTGCAAGTTTCGGGATTAAATTCATGGAGACCAGTGCAAAAGCAAATATAAACATAGAGAATGTAAGTACTGATGCCTTCCTCTTGTATTTGTTGTCCTCTTGGTGCAAACCAGCAGTGTGGACAGTTGCCTGTCCTGGTGGGATGCAGAACTCTGTTGTTGGGTACCACAGATGGGTTGTTAAGCACTTTCCTGCAGCACAGACCCTGGCTGGGGGTGCCAGTGTGGCTGTGGGGCTCAGAAAGAAGATTGTGGAGCTAGAGAAGGAGCATTAAAACCTGGAGCAGAGGGAAAGATGCTGAAAGCCTAACGTTCTCGTATAGTATGTCAAAATTTGGGAAGGCAGCTTATTGCTAAACAAAACCAGTAGAAAACATTTTATTTCTCCTGTAACACTGAACTGTTTGACTTGTCACAGGCATTTTTCACTCTTGCAAGAGATATCAAAGCAAAAATGGACAAGAAATTGGTGAGTAACTTTGATTTCATACATGCTTGATTTAAAAAATTGTGTTTTCTTTTTACAACAAATAAATGCACAATGATGTTGGGTTGTTCCTTAAGGATTATGAAATGAAGCTAATGAAGGTTCTTTCTACTCTTACTGATATTTCCTCCTTCATGTGACTGGACATGAACTGATGCAATTAATGTTGATGATTCCTAGGCCTCTCAACAAGAGCCAGACATGGCCTGTAATTTATTGTTTTTTTAATCTCAGCTGTCTTTGAGTTAATGGAAGCTGATGCAAAGGCACAGTGTGAGCCAGTTGAAGCCAAAAGCTGCAGATGCAGTTCTCCAGTTTTTTGTTGTGGCTGGTGTAAAACTTGGATAAATGAGTGAAGCCTCTTACTGATTGTGGGAAAGGTTTTTGTGTATGTCAGGCTTGGTTCAACAGAATGGCCAGATGAAGTATGGATGGAAGAATCTGTGAAGTATAAATATGTAACTGGATATTCTTTCCATCTTCAGGAAGGCAATAGCCCTCAAGGCAGCAACCAGGGAGTCAAAATCACACAAGACCAGCAAAAGAAAAGCAGCTTTTTCCGATGTGTTCTTCTGTGAGGGACACGGCCTTAATCTGAGCTGGACTGTGCCTGTGCTAAGTGGGGTTTCCTCTTTCTGTGGACTTAGTGCTCCCAACATACCTTGTCACTTTGTGACCATCTGAATAAGAAATGGTTTATTTTGGTAATTGTCTGACTCTTCAGGTTTGGAGATGAAACAAGTTTATTTTTGTCAGAATGCCACTGGGCATGTGTATTGTCTAGCAGAGGAAGAACAGATCACATGTGACCTGGGATGTAGCACCATTGCTGACAGACTTCAATCTTCATTCGTATCTGTCACGTATCCAGTTTAGAAAGATGAAGTTATGATCAAAATAAGACATTTAAATGCCACTGTTAATGAAGTACAGATGTGCATACATGGTACGTGTGCATATCCAGCTGCACACAGAACAGTGGTATGAGACCATCCCAGAAATGCACCGAGGTGAGCAGTGCAGGCTGATGCCTTCCCAGGAGGTACGAAGGAGCTTTCTGCAGCTCCACCTCTTTACTACTACAGAGAAACTCCTTTATCTGCCTGTCTCTTACTCAGTTGTGTTACTCTAGACAATCCACAAGTACAACTGAAGTTTTAAAAAAATTCTCAAAGGAATCTCTATTTTTTTTAAAAAAGAATGTGTGCTGTAAATAGAATGGGTCCTTCCATTGGTAATTCATCCATGTTAGACTTGACTGTGCTTACTTAAGTACTCCAGACATTGAGACGTGTTTTAACAGGAGCTGATGGCTACACTGAGTCCTGCACAGATGATTTGTCATCTGTTTTTGGAGAACTGGGGTCAGGCAGGGACACTTACACAAAATTTGTCACCTTCCAATGGGTGGCTTTACCGCTTTCCAGCCGGGAACGACTCCAGACCTATCATGACACAGTAGGTAGTTTTAAATCATGACAAGGAAACGTATTGCACTGCTCCCAGTTGTGTGTTCCCAAGCACACCTGCTCACATATGCAAATAAATGTTGCACATCAGAACACTTTCTGAAAAGAGACTCTAATCTTAGACTGAGACTGGCCTTGCTGCTGGGTGTTGATCACTGCAGCCGTTAGGCAGCAGCAGCCTGTTCACAGCATGTGTCAGTGCATGTCCAGTCCTCACAGGAACAGGCTGTGTTACTCATTCCCACAAACCCAGTCCAGTACATTCCGGTGTGTGAAATGCAAGAGCCAAGTAGAGTTCCTTGGTGGGTGGTTGCTCTCAGGTCAGGCTGTGAGCCTGACTCTGGCTTAGACTGACAAAAGGAGCTGACGCTCCCGAGGCTGCTGTCAAGGGATTGCAGTGATGGTGTGCCTCCCTCCAGTGAACACACCAGCTGTGCTCTGCAGCTCGCTGGAACTGAGACATGCTTTGTTTACATTGACAACTGCACTTAAAGGTAAAATTAAAGTTGATTTTGAAGTTGTTGAATTTACTCACCAGTTTTGTTTTCTTCAGGTTTGTGGTATTGAACTCTGGGCCTCATAGTAGCACTAATAAGTGTTGCTGTAGTTAAATATCTGTTGGATTCACAATTAAACTGTGTAAATCTGCAGCATGCAGTTGGGCCCAGCAGGAATACTGCCTGTTCTAAAATGGAAAAAGATTTCACTGTGTAAGTTACTGGTTTATAAAAATGCATTTTAGATGCATTCAGATAATCTCTCTCTTGATTAAAGCTTTCCTCTAACCAGAACCTTATGATGGTTTGGTTTTTTGTTTACTTGGGGCTTTTTAGCATGACTTGATGAACCTGCCCTGTAGTGGATGTACACACAGATTTGTATTTGTAGGATAAAACCATGTTAAGTTACTGAGGAGGCTTCTAGACAGTGTGTGCTTCAGAATGTAGTTAACACAGACCTGTAGATTGGACAAGCAGCATCTCTGTCTTGAGCTAAAGATGTTTTTAAAGAGTTTGTGTGTGCTTCAAGAAACAATTCAGGCACAACCGTTTGGGTGGTGATAAGCCAGGCTGAATTTCCTACAGAACTGTGTAAAGATTTGCTTCTGGCTTAGTAATAACTGTGGATTGTCTTGCATCTGTCTTGTGCTTTATCAGCCAGATGTTGAGCCAGATTTATTTTTCAGAGTGACTGGGAAAATTGGTGGTTTATCTGACCTGATACCATGGGTCTGCCATGATGCTGGTTCTTGTCTGTGGATTGTATCAATAACTCATCTCAAGATGGGAAAGCAAACCATATTCATTTACAAGTGGGTAAAACATGAAGGATGGTATTGTGATTTTTTACTCATTTTCTAAATCTGAAGTTACTCTTGCATTCAGAATTCCTTGTATGTTTCAGAATACCTTTTGTTTAAACTTACACTGGTTGTTGCATTTGTTTATGTACCTAATTATAACATTATGTCCTTTGAAATGGTTGGGTTTGTGAACAACAACATTATTGCTTGATCTCAGGAAGTCTCATACAGTTACTGTGACTACAGCCATCACTGTACTTGTGGGTATGAAGGCTCTACACAGACATTAAATCTGTGTAAGCAACCTAAAATGCAAATAAAAGGCAAGTGTAAAAGAGGAAAAGGTTAAAGACACTGCACTGCAAATATGCTTAGCTATGTGTCACTAAACACAGGCATCAAATCTAGGAGAAGTACAGTATATTTTCATCACATCATTCATTTACTTTATTGTGTTTATTAAGTATGAATGTAACAAAAGCAATTGTGGGAGAGGTACTGTGTGAATATATACAGTAATCTACTTGTGTCTAAGCTTTCTTCAACTAAGGAGGGAAAAATCAGAAATTGGGTACAAAAGCTATAAAACTGAGGAATTGAAGTAGGTCTGCAAAACTAACTGTGCTTACTACACAATTTCAGTGTCTAAATACCACTAAATGTCAGGTAATGGATTAACATTTGTTTTGTAGTGAAACAAACCAATTTTTGAGCGTGTCCTCAAATTCCCCTATTTTAGTGAGTATCATGGAATTCTGTGGTTGACCTTGTTTTTGAGGCTGGTTGCAGTACTTTGCATAGTCGTCACTCCTTAGGGTGGGGACCTGTCAGTCTGTCAGTAAATGGTGGAGCTGCTGTTCTAACACTTACTTAACAGTCCTGTTGTCTGTGTCCTGTGCTGACAGGCACAGCTCATGTTTCCTGACATCAGAACCTTACGTGCCAGCATTAGCTTTCCAGCCTCAGATTTATAAATCCTATGGATTATTGTAAGTCTCTTTACTGCTGCTGAAAATTATTTGGTCTCTCCTTTCATGTGAGATGCTGATCATCTCCTGGATGATTGCTGAGGGGTTATTGTGGTGGTGTGTTTGGCTGATGATCATGCTCAAAACGGCCACGATTTCATGTTCTCTTGGATTTGCCAGGGTGTGTGAGGATGGCCTCCTTTGTACTTGCAAAAGTTGTAGGGCTTGAGGAAGATTGATGACTAACTTGTGTCTTCATTTCTAGCTTAACTAAAGATCTGTTCAAAGGAATGTGAATGGTAGCTGCAGTCTGGGTGTTCCAGGCTGCCTTATTCCCTGACCCATCCTTCACTGATCCTGGAGTTTCTGTGGTAAATAAAGGTAATTGGCTGGTTAACTGGTCTCTCCAGCCTTTATGCAGGAATCATCTGCTCTACATTGAGTGTGAGTTGGGACTTACGACTTTGTTTTGAAGGGAATTTAATGCATCCCAAAATTTGTAAAAATAACTGTGAATTGTATTTTTCGAATGATCGCTTTTGGCTGCCACCCTTCCCACATTACAAATGCTTTCTTAAACACTTCTCATTGATTTTCATGTTTATATTAAAACAAAACTGTTGTTTATTACAGTATGTCTGTTTTTACTCTCTTGTACAGGACCCTGAGCACTGCATAAATAAATTTCTTATGCAAAGAGAATTTTACAAACTTAAGTTTGCAGTCCTGTTCATCATTTGTGCATAGAGACCCTGGTGGGTGTGGAAAATAGGGGATTTCTGAAAATGGAGAAGAGGGACAGGACCTGGGGCAGACTCTTTCTCTAAACTATGCTGACTTTTTCATTGTAAATCCTGCACTGTGGGAGAATACTTCAGGAATTGATTCACTGGACCATTTATAAATAATAAAAGGAGTTACTTGTGGTTTTGAAACTAGAGATTTTTTTTTTTTACTGGTTAAGGCATTTTGGGTGAATTTTTAGAGGTTATAGTTTCATACAAGTTCCTTTACTACCTTGTGGTATGTGGACTTTAAAAAAAATACTCCCTTTCTCATTATCCAGGCCAAGTTTGCTCTACCTGAGGGTGGGGAGTAGACATTTTGCTAAATTACAGGGAAATCCTGATGAAGTGCTAAATAAATTGTTGCTTTTAAAGAGATAAACAAGACAGTTCTCTGACTGGTTCAGTTACCAGAAGTTGTCCTCTTTGCCTCTCTCATCTTGTCTCTCATGGTTGGTAATCTCAAGTGAAGTAATAGTTGTTCAAAGTCCCAGAAGCACTCCTGTCCCTGTGGTTGATTAGATTCAGATTCGAATATGAAAGGTGCTGTTAAAAAAAAGGAAGTCACAATCACTTATGTATCACTCTGTTTAAAGGATTTACAACAGTTAATTGTAGGACTCTCTGATAAATTGGAAACTTTATTTTTCAAAGCATTTGCAAAGACTGGGTAATTAAATAAATGCAAGACTGTAGTGCTGTTTTGTGTAAGATGTGCATCAGAAACCACATTAACACTATGTTAAGCATTAAGTGAGCAAATCTCATGCATTTATCAATGCAGCCTAAGTGCTAATACTAGCTTTTTAAGTTACAAGGACCTTCTGTCATGTAAAAAGTACTTTGGAAGTTCAAAAGCAAGTCAAGAAGGCTCCAGGCTTTTTCAAGCACCTATTTTTGCAGTGTTCACAGTGGGCAGCTCTACTAGAACCTGCCAGGGAAGAGTGGTGATCTGCAAACGCTGAGGAGACGTAAACACGCACTTCAGAGGCTTCTGACAAGGAAACTAAGATAATTTTGTGTTAGAAAATAAAAGCAAATATTACCTGAGGAAATCTGGAGCTCGTACGATCATATGCTGAAAGTCTGCCAAGGACAGCTTGCCATCGTTGTCCACGTCGGCTTCGTAAATCACCTTCTCACACACAAGGCTGACTTCTTCCGGGGTCAGTTCATTTCGGGTTAATTTGTTAACAGTTTTCTCTAGATCTGATTTGCATATGTAATCATCATTGTTGAAGTCTGACAAAGGAAACAAAGTTAATTTGAAGTGATAAAAGTCAGCATTTTACGTGGTTATTTGCCAAGACCCAGTAGGAGGGTTTCTTTGGTTCCCAGGCTGTGATAGATTTTTATCAGTAGAACTCTCAAATCAGAAATGAAGTTACCTCTATCTATTTGTAAAAGCAATGAGTTACAAAATAAAAATCTCTTAATTTCTCCTTTTCATACATAAGTGTAAAAACTGTAAGTAGTTTAATAGCTAAACATAGCCTGGCCATCATTAAATCATTCCAGTAAGGTCGTGTTGGTTTGATATATTGTTTGTCTTAAGCTGATCATAAAGAAAGTAACTGTAAATGGTACTTGAAAAAGAAAGATCTTTATATTTGTCCTTGGAGGAAAAAGCCTGCAGTGTGCTTCCCTGCCTCCCCCTCCCAAATCCACCCTACAGCTTCATGGGCAGCCAAATCCCCTATGCTGTACTTTTCCAAGCAACCCCTCAGACAGAAATACTTCTTAATGTTTACCTTGAAAATTGCAGATAATTTCAAGTTGTAAATTTGGTAGTAAATTTTAATACCAAATAAATTAGAGACAAAAGGATAAAGAAAACCAGAAGTTTTTAGAAGAGGGAGAACATTCAAATGCAATTAAAAGAAACTAAAAATCATTATGGTGACAGAGTGAGGATTTTGCAGCCCTACATGAAACCGCAGGATTACCCTGTGTACTTTTTACACGTCTCACTCACCATAAATTTTAAAAGCATAATAAGCTTTCAAGTCTCTGGGAGCCATTTCACTTAGCACAGAAAACATGTCCAAAAAATCATCTAAAGTCATATTGCCGTCTCCATGCTCTGAGAACACCTCTGCTATCCGCTGGCGGAATGGGTTGTCCTGGGAAACAGAGCACAGGAGCAAGGGAAGGTCATCCTTACTAGCATTGGTTTCAGTGCAGGTAAGGCAACTGGAGCAAAATTACTTTTGTTGAAACACCTTTTTGGCAAATTCTCCCCTTTCTGCCTTTTAAGTTCTTGTCTAATGCTGCGTCAGAAGCAGACACAGCCGCACCCTGTTTAACCTTTGTGCTGTTTCAGGGTGTTTTCTGGGAATTGCTAGAAGCTTCCAGAAAGACTTTTTTACTTTGATAGCCCAAATCTATTTCTATGTCAGCCTTCCAGCAATTAGTCCCAGATGAATTATTCAGAAAGGGTAGATGAAACTGAAATGTGTCACTCGAGTTGTGTGCTGGGTACCTTGAGCTCTGGCATGCTGCCGATGAGCTCGTAGGGGAGTGTCACGGCTGGTTTGTTGGAGTAGTCAAGGGGAACGAGCTGCGGGGCCAGATCTCGGTACCTGTAAAACAGCCTGAGACAGAAAGAAAGGCTCGTTGGTTGAATGGGCTCTTTAGACTTCTGGGAACAAGGTGTTTTGCTTTTCCACCTCGTTTTTCACGCTTTGCATCCATTACCAGGTGGAGATCAGTCACTAAGTAACATTTAGTATGTTTTTGTTGGAAAAACCATTATTAAAACAAGCAACATAGTGTAACTGGTGAAAAAGACAAAGCTTCATTATAGAACTGTTAAGTGAAAATGCTTACACAGGACATGCAGCCAAACCCTTAGGAGAGGAGAA
>VWYP01026939.1:0-25589 GCA_013400435.1 Pycnonotus jocosus | reverse complement strand
TGATGGTTCCCAAGTGAATGGAATCTTGCACTGAATTCAAAATTTGGTTTTGAATCGTTCGTATAGTGGGATTTCAGGGAATTTTGGAATAGCTAGTTTCAAGGTCTCTAGAACCTGTTAAGTCTTGTGAGAACAATATCTCGTTAAAGGTTTTCTTTAATCGTGTGAATTGTATAAATGAAAAATAATTTAATTGTATGAGTGAAAAAGAACTACTTCCTTCCTTTTCTTGTTAATAAAGATAATAGTTTAGTTAGTTACAGAATTTTGTGGCTCTCCAATACAGAGTTGTCTCAGTTTTTATTGAGCTCCAAACTTGTGTAATGACAATGTGAGCAAAAAAAAAAAAAAAAATTGTTTTCCTAATTTCACACCAAGTAGGAGATCAAGTACAACAGCATGTTACACTGCTGACAATAGAATCAAAATACCAGGGTAATGTGAGGTGAAGATCTACACAATTTATTTGAAATTCAGTAAATGTCATTTTCATTCCAGATTGGGTACCTTCTGCTTCTTCAGAAAACCCTGAACTAGGAGTGATTTGAAGTGTGACTATCAGAAATATAAAATCTCTAGGAACTTCAATATGTTGTGTTTCCTGCTGCTTAGATTTAGCTCAACAACATCTTTAAATCTTAGTGGTTCTAGAAGTATATTTTATATGCCTACCTGTATGATAATCTCAAGAATGCCAGTGCATAACCTGATAGAATAATATATAGAAATTTTGGCTTTATCTCTGCAGTTTCCATTTAATTCTTTCTTTCTGTATGAAAGGAACAGCTTTGTAGCATTCCATCTTTTACTGAAAGTCTTATAACGGAATAGATTTAAATTATTTATAGACTATCTTAGTATACATATAAATTCTGGACTAATATTGACTTGTCTGTAACATAGTAATATAGTATTCACAGAATGGGAAAGTAAACTAATAATTTGCTGCAGAAGTAAAGAAAAACTGCTGTATTCCTTTGCAGGTCTTTTAAATTTATAGTTCTCAGACCAGGCACACTTCAAAATGCCACAGTTTCTAAAATATCCAAATCTAAATATCCAAATATCTAAAATATCCTTGTTTTCAAAGAAGTTGTGATCATCATAAACACTTCAGGTTGATGTTAAGTCCCTATGATCATAGCTGTCCTCCCCTCCTCTTTTAAAAATGCCAACATGTGTTTTACAACCTTGTTTATGTTTCACTTTTTCCTCTTCAGCAAATAAAATTACTCCATATAAGTAATTCTATAAGATTTCCTAGCATATAAGGGCTCAGTAGCATATAGATTGGACTTTTAAGTAGATTTGAATCTGGCCAAGGAGAGGAGGAAGATCTTCTATTAGAACAGAGATGAAAAAAAGAAGTCTAAGGAATATGAAGGCCTGCCGTTTAAGGTTCGACAATACATGAAACAGGCTGAGGTATGGAATGCTTTCTCTGCCTCCATCATTACAAGGAATATTTTCCTTCAGGAAACCCAGGGGTAAATATGGAGAATGGTAGGTGTACCTTTGGTGGAAGAGGATCACTTCAGGCAGCACTTAAGGAAAATGGATGGGGGCCCTGATGGTATGCACACATGACTGCTGAGGGAACTGGCAGATATCATTATGAGACCACTCTCAATAATCTTTAATTAATCATAGGGATTAGGAGAAGTAAATGTCACTCCTGTCTTTGGAGAAGTGCAAGGAGGAGAACCCAAGGAACAGATTAGTCGGCCTCAACTCAATCCCTGAGGAAGTGATGGAGCAGGTAATAATGGAAACCTCTTGCCGGCACATGAACAAGAAGAAAAATCTTCAGTGGGGAAGTCATGCTTGACCAACTTGATAACCTTCTATGACAAAATGACTTGCCTGGTAGATGAGGGGACAGCAGTGGATATTGTCTTCAGTAAGGCTTTCAACACTTTCTCCTGTAAGATTCTCTTGGAAAGGTTGTTGAACTACAGGCATGAGTCCACAGAGAGGTGGTATTGTCAAGGCCACATACAGAGTACTGTGTCCAGTTCTGAGCTCCTCAGTATGAGAGAGACATGGAAACAGTGGACAGAGAGGAATGAAAGGCCACAAAGATCATTAAGGGATTGTAACATCTCTCATATGAGGAAGAGCTGAGAGAGTTGCACTAATAAAAGGCTCAGGAGGGGGTCTCATCAAAGCATGTAAATGTCTGAAGCGAGGATACAGACTTGGGCTCTTTCCAGCATTGTACAGTAACAGAACGAGGGGCAGTGGGCACAGACAAAAACATAGGATGCTCCATCTAAACATAAGGAAACACTTTTTTTTTTTCTGTGTGCTGACTACTGGAACGGGATACCCAGAAAGGTGGTGGGCTCTCCATCCTTGGAGATATTCAAAAGTCAGCTGGAGATGGTCTGGGGCAACTTGCTCAAGGTACTTGAAGAGAGATTCAGACAAGAATTTTTCCAGAGGTCCCTTTCAACCTCAACCATTTTGTGATTCTGTAAAATACATGCCCGTTATATATTCCAGAACTAAAAATTAGCAGAAGTTCACAATGAAGTGAATATGTCTGTGTTTATTTCACTCTGGAAACTCCAAAATCATAAACATGGAATCAAATGAGAGCACCACGTGTGTCTCAGCAGGCACCAGCCAGCCAGTAGTGTGCTCAGTAAAAACCCAACAACCAACCACAAAGCCAGATCTCATTTATGTGTATGTGTTCTACAGGCCTTATCACAGGAATTTACAGCTCTTTCAAGACTTTTTTGATGACAGTTAATAGAAGAATACCTCTATAATGTAATTTTCTTTCTACAGCCCCTGGAAGTATATGGCATAATTCAAAATGGACAGTAGTTCTCTTCCTGGTGACAAGATAGGCAGTGATTTAGCTCCTCAAGGTGCTTCCCAAGGCTGGAATGACTCCCACCTTGAAGGACTAAACTACTGCAAGTTCTAGCAGGCAATATGCAGAAATGACAATAACGTTACTAATACAGAAGTGTATCAGAGTTCCCACCCATTCATATGGCTGCACAACAGCCCTCCATGGGGACTCTGCTGCCTATCCCTAAACAAAGATCTTCATGTAGCAATTTGGACTTTGCCCTAATAGAGGGTGTGTAGGAGAATGTTACAAGGCTCTTTACAACATAAGGAGCACTTTTTCTGTTTTCCAGCATGTAACAGCTAAATACTACTGCTCCTACTTTGTACAGTGTTTTCTTTCATAAACTTCCATTGGTCTAAACACATTTTGTGCATACATGCACACACAAAATCCCATATACAATCTGCCGAGATTCTCAACAGCTAAGAAGCAAAAGAAACAACACTGTCACAAACTGAGGCAGAACAGTTTTCATTTTAAATTGTCCTAGCTCTCAAATTTTTGTTCACACTCATATTCTGATAGTGTGCACGAGTATATCCAGCTCTTGTTCATCACTTGCTGTGCTTGGAAACAGGAGCTGACAATAAAAGCACCTCCTCAACAAAAATTATTGCACCACTGGTCTTCATTTGAACAAAAAGAAAAAGATGCTGAGATCAAAAGAATAAAATAAAAGGTTAAAAGGAAATCAAACTTGAAAGAAGGAAAGAGAACAGTTAATTGGAGGGTCTGATTCAGATGTGTTCTTGCAGTGCTCGTTCTTAATTTACTATCTGCTCCTCATCTCGGCACAGCAGTCTAACAAGACTTCCACTGCCTCCTCATTTCCCCCCTGGCTGTGCCCCTATTTCAGACCCGTGCTCAGTGTTACAGTATTCCCCCCAGCTTTTTTCTCCTATATTGAGCTTTGGGACCTTTATACATTCACCATCATCCCTGTAATTCTAGGGCACCAGACCTGGATGTCAGCACTGATGGCCTAAGGATTAGAATATTGTATAAGGCAGGTTTCTGACTTCAGCTCTGTGAACTCAGTGCTAACACTAGGGAGATACTTACAAAGGTATAAACAAAAGAGACAAATTTACACAAAGAAACTGTGAAAAGATCTAGTGGGAGGAGGGCAGAAAGAACAAACCAAGGTATTTCAGACCACGAAAAGTGCCAGCTGACTTAAAGGTCTCTAAACAAATGAGAAAATTTACATAGAAAGATTTCAGCTTGTAAGTAACTTTATTTAATGTATAAAATTTTAGAATACCAGTAGATAAAGCCAGAGATTTGTTTCGCAGAGTATAAATTAAAATCCATATTACTGCTTTGCTGAATTACTCAGAATCAGCATCTTTCGCCTTCAACAATTTCGGGCTTCACAGATGCTGTATATCTACCTACAAAAAGACTTCCCAAAATGTTTGCTTTGAAAGACAGAATTTTTCAGAGGCCTCCTTTCCCTAAATAAACAAATCAACAGGGGATGCATTGTCATTTATCCCATATCTTTCCATTGTCATTTATCCCATATCTTTCTATTTCTGCATGCTTCCAGTTGACTGCTGAGCTCCTCAGTTCCAGAGGCTACACAATTAAAGCAATAAATTCTAAACAACACAGAATATACTGACAGAAATTGTAAAATATTAGATTGTTGATGCTGGTTTGACTTTGACTTCAATTGCATCTTCCTGCTTTTATTGCTATCCTGCCCAGAAAGGTGTGGATGTAAACTCCTTGACTGCCCTTCAAGTCAAAGGCCCTTTGTGACTCAAAAAGAAGAATATGCTGGCTGCAAGTGAAGTGAGTAAGTAGTGGTTTGACCTTCCTGATATCAGGTGGACTAGATGAAGACAGAGAAAACTGCATGCAACATGGTAAAAATAGATCAGAAACATTAGAAATTGTGGAATAGTGCATTATTTGTCATAATTCAGATTTCTCTCTGGGGACCATTAGCAGTTTAATACTATTCCAGAATAGTATCACCTTTTCTAACTGGGTAGACACTACAGCATTGTATAAAAGAAGGGCATAGCAAATCAAGTGTTATGCACAAAGGTTATTAAGAGCATAAATAGTGAATTAAATGGCAAAATAAATAAATGCAATTTCCGATTCTTTAGCAGCCTTTACCCCACAGTCAGCCCTAAAACACCACAAAAGACAAAATGCCCACTTCAGTCCTGTCCGCTGATGATCAAATTGATTCAGAAAAAGACAATATTTTATCTGTCCTCTTTGGAGTTCAAGTATGAATGGTAAAGCAAAAGAGAGTGAAACTGAGGGAAACATGAAAAGCTTGATTTGTTAGGACCCCT
This sequence comes from Pycnonotus jocosus, assembly GCA_013400435.1. Classification (NCBI taxonomy): domain Eukaryota; kingdom Metazoa; phylum Chordata; class Aves; order Passeriformes; family Pycnonotidae; genus Pycnonotus; species Pycnonotus jocosus. The sequence goes on along the minus strand of VWYP01026939.1, from coordinate 20,402 downwards.
GCTGTCTGAAAAGAGATCAAAGCTCAGGAGGAGGCTGTAAAACAGCCGAATGCACTGCACAGAAACATGGCCTGTAGCAGCTGCTCTGGGCACACTCTCACAACACAGGTGTACCTCCAAGTCTGCTCTGCCAGCTGAATCATGGGACCAGGCTACCTCTTCTCCTTCTTCATTATTTCAACTGCAGTCACTGAGGAGATGTGAGCTTCATCCATCACAATGCACAAATTCACAGTGCGCAGATTCAGCACAGGCCTAATTAAAGCTTTTCCTTTCATTTGTGGAGATAATTAGACTTTCATCTCACCAGGAAGCTTCAGAAAGATCTATTTCTTTCTTCAATAAGAGCTACATCAAACAAAAGCAGATTTTAATCGCCTTTTCTTTGGGGCATGAGTCAATAATGAAAGATGTCATGGGTAACAAAAATTGTGTGCAGGAGGAAAAAAGGGGGGAAAAAAGGAGGGAAAAAAGACCAAGCTATGTTCTTTAATTAACACCATGTTTGCAAACATCATTAATTTCACTCATTAAAATGATTTTTATCTACAACTGATTGTTGATAAAACAATCGATTTCAACATCTCATCTGTTTCATGCTATGCAGGAACCCATCTGCTCTGCTTTAAAGCAGGAAGAGTGCACACTGTTGAGCAACATGTGAGAACAATAAAAAATGCATATGTGTGTGTCAGGGATTTGTGAGGCTCACTGCAGGGCAAGGGCCACCTTTTCTCAGAACATCTATAAAAAATGACTTGGTGGCAAGCCAAAGGACAAAATGTCACAAAGATCAGAAGTGCATAAATAACAAATGAATTAATATGTGCAGGAAGAAAGGTTCCATCTGTGTTGAGATGCATCAGTAAACACACTTGGAAAAATAAGGAGATTTCAGACATATTTAACACTACATCGTGATCCTCTCTGATGTAGTATCACAGAAGTGAAATGCCGAGCTTACTGCCTTTGCTTTTTCAGCAGTCGTAGAACAGAAGCATCTTTTCCTACAACCTTTCACACTGGTGCAAGGGAAGAGCATTTTTGGCTCCAGGCCCAAAGGCACATTATTTATTTATTTAACCATTTGACACGGTGCTTCTGTACGGGCTGCCTGATGCGCAGGCTCACAAAGAGGGTGTAGCTGACTGCCTGTGGGAATTGAAGTCTGGCAGTCTAAGGCAGAAATAAAGCACTCTTCCACCCTAGATCTTACAGCGATCCCAAAGAACTGTTAGGCTGGTAGCATTAAGACATTTAGTACAGTGAGAACTTGTTTAAGTTTCGTTTTAATGACAATACTTGCTTTGCAGCAGGCACGGAACCATTTTTCATACTGGGAGAAACAAAAGCAGTAAGAATGTACTATAGCAGTGCAGAGCTTGCTGTCACTCTGGTTAATGCCTTCCTGGATAGGATAGTGTCATGATTCATCAGAATCAGATCTGGAGCTCCTCTAATAGCAAAAATATCACCAAATCAAAAGAATAAAGAATTAAATGTGCATTACTGAGCATTCTGCTGCTGTTGTGACCTGCCTGGGAATAGATGAAATGAAAAGATTTAATAAAACCTTTTTTAAAGAAAATCTACGAACATCCTTAAATCTCACAATGTTGATGCTTGATTCATAGTGCCTTTATGCAGTTAGTTCTGGCATATGGCAGTTGTTTGGGAAACCAAAGTTTGTAGGAGCTTGACAGACATTTCTTCTTGATGCATTGAGCCAGTAAGATCCCTGGTGAGTATCCAGATTCTAACAGAGCTGCACATGTCTGTTCTCATGACTGTAAAAGATGGAAGTTTCTCCTGTTTGGGTTTTTTTTCCTCAAGTTCACTCAGTCACTTAAAAACAAGACTGCAGTTTTCTTCTGTGTATCCTACTTTTATGTTAATATACTCCCTCCCCCCAGTAAATGAGAACTGTTTTTATTTTAAATTATGATAAAAACATATGCACATTGCACTGAGTTTATCCATTCTGCTAGGATCTACTAGTTCAATGTATGAAAAATCTCTTACAGCTCAAGATAGAAGGTTTAATATAGGATTTTCCCAATTCTCCTTGAAACTCTCAAAAAATTTTGAACTTTGTTATGTTTCAGATAATTATATTTTTCCTGTATCTTGGGAAAAGATTGGCTTCCATTTATGTCTTTTAAAGTGTTTATCTCAATGGAAGTCCTATCTATTCCAAGTTATAGAGCACTGAGGAGAAAACTCCAAATAGTAAATATGTATTGGAGAATTTACTTTGAAAAAGAAAATGAAAAATGGTGAAGGAGGAAAAAAAAAAGAAAATTTTTGTCAGTTTTCTGGGGGTGATATTCATGGCTTCATGGGAAGACAAGCTTTTCCTTTTTTTTCCTCTTTCTTTTCTTTCTCTTTAATGAGCATGTTGCATACTGAATGAATAGTGACTCATGGCCAGAACCCTGAAAGACCCAACAGCACTATCCTCTGTCAAAGTATTCAAATCAAAACTTTGTCTAAAAGGGAATTCTAATTTGGAATGCTTCTGAGCTCCCTCACTGGAATATACACATGGTTCTCATCCAGTATTTTTAAATAGAAAACCATCTCCCCACTCGCCCCCAGAAAAGTTACTTTAAGCAACATAAACATATTGTTTATACAGAGGGTGCAGCTGATCTTCAAAAGTGAAACCCCCCATGAATAGATGAACCCAAAGAGATCTTTGCTAACTGCCTAGATGATACTGCTGAGCTACAAACTGCTAGACGAAATTAGAGGAAGCCTTCAACCAGATACCAGATTTGCTCATTATTTGTAATTCAGATACATTACTAGGTAGGTCCTAATTTCATGAAAGAGGACAGGGATACCAGGTAAGTGACCTGCCAGAGGAGAATGAACAGAAGACTAACAGAAAAGACTGTTCTCTGTTTTAAGGGCAAAACTGGGAATTTACTCCTGCATTGCTTGTCTTAAACTTCAGTAGGCTGAAGTTGCCCTACTGCTATCAGCTGCAGAGAAAGAGACAGTTGCCACTGCTTCTAATATTCTCAACAATTATAGAACAATATTTAGTTTCCAAAGAGCCTGTCACACTGTCAGTGGTACTGGGACTGAGTGGGCACAAAGCTGTTGCTAATGAATAGGGAGGCTGGAGGCAGATGGTATCCAAATGCAAGAAAAGTGTCATGGAATGATAGGGTGGGTGAAAAACTCATTTACACAACCCCTTCCAATCAAAAGATTATCCTGCATCTCTGTGCCAAGGGAAATCCATTCAAATTTAACAAATACATGAAAATATTATCCAGATACCCCAAGGACTGGACTTACAGACTCCTCTACCAAGAGGCATATGTATATATATGTGTGTGTGTATTTGCATATACATAGAATAAAACATGGAAATTGTGATGTATTTTTGCTATTTTTTTTTCTTGAATGAGCATGGACAAGTGATAATTTCCACTTGTTAACTCAAACACAAATGTAAATGTGTAGGAGCATAAAAGCTCAGTAGGTAAAGAATAGGGAATTTGTGAATGCATATTTTGATTTCAGGAAAGTCCAAAATATGATTTTTTTTAACCTGCAATTCACCAGTGTTATGCAATAAATATTTGATTAATATAATGGAATTCCCAACAATGTATCGATCATGAAGATCTTAAAGATATAAAGCTCGATTAATGATCTGGCTTCTCTTTCCTGCCCTTTTTGCATATGCAGCCCCAGAACATGAAGTCCAAATCATGCATTGTGTATCTGTGTGTGTGTGTTCTGTGTGACATCACCACAAACTGGCAGTATCTGCTCACCACTATGTTTAACACACAAGGGATGTTTCTGAGTCCAACTACTGTGTTTAACAGGTGGAACATTCCTAGATTTAGAAAGAGCTTCAGGATTACAATACTTTTTGTCATTTTAAATTTAATGTAGTCTGAAATGCATTCCTATCTCTTCTTTAAGAATGTGTCATGTGAAACTTGATGTGAAGAATGTTTAATAGATGAAATTAAAAATATGTAATTGATGGCCCATTTATCAACTCCAATTGAGACATAAATAGAATATCTCATTGTTTATGTGTATATCTCATTCTAAAAAATTGAGGTAGAAAGAAAAGCAATACCTAGATGATTAGTAAATTAGATTAATGACTTCTATGATAATAATATTTTATAAATGGCTTATTAGCAGTGTAATGAGTTATGACAAATTTTCATGAAGACTACTATCGTGTAGTGCACACTGGCTTACTCACAAAAGTACAAATGAAGTGGGAATGTGCCATTCTAGATGAATTATTACTGATTAAGTTGCCTTTGGATGAGAGTATCCAAAAGAGCTTTTAGACATCTGTACAAGGGTCATGTCCAATAATATAAGTTTTTACATGCACATATCCAACTCCTAAATAAGTCTGAGATCAATTATCTTACTGTTGGCTAAAAAAACTAGCAAGCAAGAAAGCAAACAAACAAAGACAAAAAAACCCCTGACATCTCTTTTTTACCTCTCATTTAAGCTGTGCTCCATTTTTTTTAGGGCATGGCATATAAAAGTATGGGGTACATAACTGGTATGTGCTTTTTAAGGTCTGAATGGAAGCACACATTTTTAACAGTGGAAAGTTATCTGATCTAAATATCATAACAAAGTCCAACTAAAAAACTCTCCCAAACCCTCAAAGAAATAAGCAGAAAGAACAACAAAAAAACCCCATCCAAAGCAAAGGTCAACTCAAATAGTCTCAAATATTAGGCAGCAAAAGAAATGCCCTGAACAGACCAATATTTCTACTAGCAGGCAGAAATCACTGACATATTTCACATGTGGAGAGCTATGTACAGAAAAAAACTCAAACAACCAAAGGTTTACCTTTTTAATCACATTTAATTTTTAATGTGGATCTAGAATTCAAAAACTTAACACTTTAAAAGAACTGTAATCTCATATAGAAGAAATGATGTGAGCTATTTTAAAGCTAAAATGGTTTTCCTAACTGAAAACGGGAAATTATGATCTTTAGTATCCAAGTGTCAATGAAATGTAAGTGCCCACCAGATTGCTGGCCCACCCATAGATTATTAATGCACAATTAATCTACTAGGGCAACTGTAGAGTGTCATTTAGCTTCAGAGCCCATAAGTATAAAACAGCAACACACTGTGAAATTAATGGTAACACTTAAAGGTTCCATTGTTATTAATTCATTTGACATTCACTGTAATCACACTGGTCTTTAATGAATTCATTTGGCATGTGAATATCGCACGTACTTTCAAACGCACTCCAGCGCAAATCAGTGTTAATTGATGTCCTGAATCGAAATAGTTTCTCTCTGTAACTTCTTATTTTAAGCCTATTGTACTTTATTTCAAGGGTGTTTTCCTCAGCAAAATTTACACATGGCATATGCAAGCACATGCTCTTATAAAAATCGCTTTAACTGGATGTCAATAGAGCATACAAAACTGACCAAGCGATCATACGGTACTGAACCGCTGCAGTAACTCGTTCTAAGGCAATAAACTCTAAACACCACTGAACTTCAGTAACCTCCTAGTGCCACATATCCTGTGAATATTTTCAGTTTACTGTTCTCCTCAAATTGCCTGTGAACGTCTTGGGCTTATGTGAAAAGTGCTGTGGCTAATCGTTATCATAGGGAGTTCAGTTTAATAGCAGGAACTGGCTGGATCTCTCACTCTGCACCCAGTGACTACAGCCATTCACATGGATAATGTCTGTAAATGTGCCAGTTGAAATCATCTCCTTCCCTTAAATGTAAGCACTGCTTCCAAGAACTGTGGGGTGCTGAGAAATTCCTATGAATGTCACGTGCAAGCAGTTCATCTGAAAAGATTTAACACATGGGTGGTACAACCATTCCAACTCAGTAGCTTGTCCCAGACATACTTCAAACTGGAAAATCCTTCATGCTAATAAAATAGTATTACCATTATAATTTGTAAAATTGCTGACTTACTTCCTCAGGTAGATAGTAACAATTCTCATATATTCTTGCTTCCCAGAAAATTAAGGGAGTCTCAGGGGTACCAAAGGAATTTCTGATGTCAAACCATTTTCTAAGAGAAACACTTCTTTCAACCTGTAGTTGTGGTACATCGAGGGATTCTTAAATTAGCACAATATGGGACTATGGTGTTTGACATCACATTTGTGGGAAATTTGTAAGCCATCCCAAAAAATAGCACATGAACCAAGAAAAATATGGATTCAGAATGCCTCAGATATAATTACATTTGAAGATAACACCAATAGCACTATATAAATACTATTACTATGTCAAGTACACGTAAACTAAATTAAAACATGTATAATCAGCATATACTTAGCAATAAATGGTTAAAAAGTTGTGATGCCACTAATTTTTGTTGCCTCAGAGGGCTTGCATTGTTTTTCAAAAAATACAAGGTTAATGTTTTCTTCAATTCCAGACTTTCTTGATTCTCAATAATTTAAACAATGGTACCCCAAACTGTGACATTAAAAAACCATTTCAAGCATCTCTACTTGGGCTGAAATATAAGTAAACAGAAAAGAGGTCCCACTGATTTAATTTGTTTCAATACTACTATCTGTAGGCAATGTACTTTAAATGTACAGGGGTTTTTTTTCAACTAATGTTTCCCATAAACTGTTTCTAATTTTTCTTTTGTATTTTATGTTAAAGCTAGAGAACATTATTTAAACTTATTCAACACAGTATACTTACTTTTGTAGTACTGAGTAATTCAGAGAATGTAAAAATTGGAAATAATCCTGAAACTACTTCACAAAAATAGTGTCAGAATAGTGTCAACTACTCTTGCTGCTGACATGCAAGTTTTCTGAGATTTCATTTTCAAGGAAGGCCCAGTGAATAAAACTATTTTAAGAATGGATATAGACACATCAATCAGAACCACAAATCAAGAGTGTCTGGCCACATGATTAAAGTTAGTATTTGCCTTCCCTCACTTTCTTTAACACACAGAGTGATGAACATACTCTAAATTGAAAAGCAAGATTGCTGAATCTTCATCATTGCCATTAATATCCTGGAAGTAAAGAACATGTCTTGAGGTCTAACTACGTTTTATTCTATTTGGCATTATTTTATTTTAACAATGACTGAGTTATGCTCCACTTTAGTTCAAAACTTTCAGTCATCATTTTCTTAATGACTTTTGAGGAAAGAACATTTCAATAAGCCAGCACTTTCCCATTGTCAAAGATCCTTCCACAAAACCCACAAAATTGTTTCACACCACCATGGAGCAGGAATATATACTATTAGGTTTGTCAGACACCTTCCACTCACAGAAGCAGGCAACTGAAATCTTAAAGGGAGAGACAATGAATTTTTGTCATTGACCCTTTGAAAAACTGCAAAATTGGACATGTATTTGGACATGTTGGTAGTCTCTGGGAATTTCAATTTGCTTATTCTAACTAGAGGTTTGCTAAGAATGTAGAAGTTGAATCATCTGAAAGCTGTATAGACCAAGAATATTGTAGCCCAACATCATAGAAGAGCCAAATAGTACCTTCTGTATGGCTGGTTGCTTTTTTAACCACCTAGGATTGTTCTAGGACCAGGTATGAATAAGGATATTTGTCTCATTAGTTCTTGGAGAGAGACAAAAAAGCTGAGGGAACAGTCTGGCATATAGAGGAATCAGGAGGACTCTGCATAAACCACATTTTTCCAACAGGGATGCATTGTGGACCAAAAATTCCTAACCCTGAAAAGTGTTTTCACATTGCTTCCTGACTCCTACAATGCCAGAATACAGGATATGTGTAGAGCAGTTTGGTGTGTCCTCTCCATTGCCATTAATCCACATCTACTTCGTGCACTTTCCTTTCTTTGTGTCTGGAACTGGCTATTCAATCTCACTGCCAGGGTAGGTGGGACACCCATGTGTCAGTGTACAGCTCGTTTGGACTTGCCTACATTGCAAACCAATGACAAATGTTGGTGCAGCTGTCAATTTAGTGTGCTAATGAGTTTGCCTACAGTTCTTGTCTGTTACATCCTGACAGGATAATACTTCTACCATATGATTTACACAGGACTTTTGATTCATTTTGTGCAAAAGATGGGCAACTGATGTTTATGGAAAGGATTTCTACAAAACTTTCTACTTTCCTAATTAATGAATGAAAGACTATACAAGAAAAAATATTTTGACTTCTCAAAATGTTGAGTGATCAAAATAAGAACTTCCAAAACCTCAAAATCTGTGCAAAATGTAAAATATCAGAGATAATGACCTGAGATAATGACAGTTATTCACACCAAGCAAACAAGCAAACATGACAATATTTAGGCAACGCAGCTCAGTGGTACTCTCAGCCATTCTCCAAAACGAACTGGAAACATGGTCACAGATTAATGAGATTATAAAATTAATTTAGCAAGCTTATTATTATCTGAATGTTTATCAGAAACCTCTGAGGTTTTAAGAATTGCAAACCCCTAGCAGTGCACAAAGTATTCTACATGAAAAAGATACTGGCTTTGATATTGTTGGAGAAAGGTGGATGAAGAAATTGGATTCTTCAATGGCAGAAATATTCCCAGCTCAGCTGTTAGGAGGCTCCTCAATGCATAGACAATATTTTTCAAGTATGATTTAGCTTGTGAAATTTTTGCTGCACCTTAACATGAACCATAAAATAATCCTTTTAGGTGTAAAGACAGCATAACATCAAGAGATTCAAATCAGCACAGATGCAAAAAACCCCCAAAGTGTTTTCAATATTAGGTCCACTATTTGCTTCTCATCTCTGCTTAACCAAACCCAGAAAAGAAAAAAAATATTTTGACCTGTGGAAAAACTGTTTATATAACCAAAAATTGACTAAGAATTATTAGATATTTGCTCTATGTTACCATCCAGCTATATCAACAATACAGAGGGCTCCACTCTATGCGTACTGCACTTTTTTGAAGTTAGTTGCTGTTCCTTTTCTAGAGCTAAAAATCCAAATCTAAATACAGGAATAAGGTAGAAAAAAATGGCAAGCAGAAGCAATTAGAAATGTCCCCATTTAACAGATGAAAGGCCAAAAACCTTATAAGATAAAAAACGACTTGCTTAGAGTCACATTGTGTGTCTGTGTCAATTCTTCAGTATTTATAAAGTTTCAAATTGAGACAGTGACAGAGCATAAAACTAGTATAAATACTAAAAAAGCCCCATAGATTTTCTATAATTAAGTACAGCATACAGTGGTGTAAAGGTTTCTTTTTGTTGGACATGAAAGGATTTATATTGCTTTGAACAGTGCAGTATCTTGGCAGTACAAACAACTACTAGATACAGTAAGAACAGAAAGGGAACACTGGGAGAGGGAGCATTTTTCCAAGTAATGATTAAAATAGTGTATTTCCTCTTTAAAAATGAGTTTCCATGAAGATAGACTTTCACTATTGCCAAACAGGATACAAAATAGTTGCCACTAGTTTATAATATTCAGGCATTCTTGGTTGCTCACACTGAGTTATCTAGACACTGTCTTACTGCTGCAATACCCTTGTAATCTCTCTTATTGTAATATTATCCTGATTTCCAAATCTTCTTATCTTTCTCCTTCCAAGCAACCTTTTCTTCTCCTTCTCCCTAGTCCGCCCCAAAAACCTCAGAGCAGTTCAGAACTCCCCTTCCCAAATACCAGAAAAAGGCACAGATACTGCTTTGGCAGAAAATAAGAATGGGGACAAATACTACACATGAGTAAAACACAAGTTTTTCTCTTATGCATGGGCACCCCTATTACTTTTATGAAGAGAGGAAAGCTAAGAGATGAGAGCATAGAAGGCAACATGTTTCTCCACCTACCCTGCACAGGTGAACATCCCCCCAGCTGCCTGGCTGGCCACACAGCACACATGCAGCTTGTGGGCAGAACGCCCGTGGCTGCGCCCACTCTGTCCTGCAGGTGCATCCAGGAGCCCTGCTCAGTGTGGGTGGTCAGCCAGGCAGGCAGGACACCCTCACAGCTCTCTGGCCTTCAGACAAGCAGAGCATCCATGTATCTTCTCAGCTGGTTTTCAGACTGGAGCTGACCTGAAGTATAAATAGCTTTCTTTATGAAAACAAATATGTGAGGTGCATGTATCAGGTAATCTCAGGATCTGCACATTTGCTGTAATTTAATGAACTATTTGTTTGGCTCTACAACATGCAGTTGCCTTTATAAGGATGAAGATGCTAGAGATGACCCTTTTATAAAGTAATCAGTTCAGAAAAGATCACATTAAGGCATTAGACCTCTTATTAACTCCTTACATTTTATTTTACTTGGACACTAATTTTTTCACCTAATTAAGAGGCAGGAGGAATGTTTTCATGTTTTATTATTATCCCATGCTGGTTTTAAAAATTTGCAAATAGCAGGATTACAACCCTGAACAGGGAATAATTGACTATTCTGATTCTTAGATTAAAGCAGACTTTAGAAATTCTAGAGATTGAAATATCTGCCATGATTACTGAAGAGATAGTGTTGTTGTTTTCAAAAGTTTAATCAGCTTCACCTTAGGCAAAACAAGCAAGATATAGCTAAGAGACAGGTAAGAACTTTGTAGAGTTTGTAAAAATTATTACATGTTATTTCCACCCCATCCATCTGCATTGTGTTAATAAGAAGGCATTAAACAAGAGAAGAAAAGCAGATGTAAGAACAAGAAAAAAGATTTTTACATGGAGCTTGGATATTTGACATAAAGGCGGTGGATAATAATAAATTACTAATTGTTTTTACACCATGTTTATTGAAAGCAAATCTAGAATGTATTTTAGTGCTGTCTTGGGAGGAAAGATTTCAGCAATGCTTTCTTCTAAAAATAAGTTCATAGAATTTCACTGTGTGAACCAAACTTCTTCATTAAACTTTAAACGCTACAATGTCTTTTTAGCCATTATGCCACTATAAGAGCAAAGGAACTGGAAATGTATGAGTATACATAAATATACATACATATATATGTATATATCTGGTGGGAATTTATGGAAAATGCAAAAGATGTTCAAAAGCAGATGACTATTAGCATAAACTGTACAGTGAGCTACTCTGCAATATCTCTACCTTTTCTGCTTCTACGTGCATGGAACTTTTAAGCTTGCTGATTCTGCCTTGGGCAGAAACGGCACAAACTTGAAAATGGAAGGTAAAGCAGTCTTACCATTTGATCTCATTTATTTCAGGTGCCATTGAAGTAAAACCTCATGATCTTGTGGAAAGCTTTACACTATTTAGCTTATTGTAAGGTTGAGAAAGCATCTAATCTGTTCTAAGGTAGAGAGCCTCTTACACTCTCCTTGTCTTTGACTTGCCACATGCAAATTCAAATGGAAAATTCTTGTATTAGAAAAGCAAGAGAATTGCCTAATTTTAGATGGAAACTGTCACAAGCCAGAAATTACATATCCATGTGCTCTTAGCTTATTATATCACATTTGCTTTCATTCTCCTATCACACTGATGTGTGTATTTGTAGGAAAGACTGGCAGCAGCAGAAGGGCATGCTAGTTTTTATCATAATGTTTGTTACTCTAATGATCTTTCATGACAACAAACTTACTACATCTATAAAGGAAATTATCCTTTTTTTAGTAACAGAGCACTGTTCTTGAGAACACCAACAATATTGTGATATCAAGGGCACTTTACAGACAGTAGTCAGATTTTAAACCACAACAAATAAAATTCCTCAAGCCTTGTGCAATCAGCCTGTTTATTTTTGAAAGCTAGAACGTGAAGGTTACTGCAGGATGTCCCATTAGAAAACTACAAAGTGGAAAAACAAAATATTTTTTTTGGTGGGGTAATAAAACAAGAAATTGCCAATTTAAAATTTGTGTACTTCCATGCCAATGAAGAGTTTCAAACACATTTGAAATGAAATTTATTAAAATTTAACTGAAACCCATGCTGAAGTAAACAACACTACCATCTCAGGTTCCTGATGATCTATTAGCCTTGAAAATTTTAACATAGCAGTGTGTTAAAGAGCCATTTTCCTTTATTTGTTTCATGGTTTTCTCTTTCTATAGGATCTAGGGTTTGTAAATAAGCTGGATCATACCAAGGACATTCTCTGGTACACCAATAATGTAGGAATGGCATAAATCACATTGTGTTATTTGCTAGACTTCTGTATGGCTTCAGTAGCTGCTCATACCTAGCTTGAAACTTTACAATTGTTTTTAGGTAAGGTTCTTTGGTTTTGCCTATTTACTTAAATGATTAACTTAAATTCATATATTCTATGTATATTTTATATAGAGAAGCTGGATACAATCAGGGACACAGAGTCAAGGCAGTAGCTAGGGCATCCATCTGTAGTCAGTCTACATTCACTTGGCAGCAGGAACAAAAGTAACAAGAATAGGACAAGTGAAACTGTCACCAGCAAACTCTGGAGTCAGAGTATAACTCTGAAATGAGTAAATATCTAGATTTTTTTTCTGAGCTGGAAGAAAGGATTTGAGGAAATTGGATTGGTTTTCCAAAATGTCAGTGACCAGTCTAATGATCAAACAGAGGAAAAACCAGGGTAATTTGGAATGTCTTCTTTTTCGTTGCCTTTTTTTTTAAAAAATTCTTTTTTTCCCCTGAATGATGCATTACATTCTGAGCAATTTTTAATTTCTATAAAAAAGTGATCTTCAATTTCCAGTATCTCCTAAAAAGGCATATGCTAGAAGTTAAGGGTCATTAGGACACAAAAAATCCTTCAGCTAACTTTTTATTCTTGGCAATATTAGACATGGCCTCTAATCTGACAGTTCAGGGAAGCCAAAGGTCAAATGTGCTGAATCTACTGCTGCAAACTGCTAGGGTTACCTCAATATTACACAATGCTTTCATTGTGTTTTAACATACTAAAGGGTAAAACAAAACTAGACTTATAAATAGGGCAAATCTCTATGCTTAAATCACACTTATTATATTGACTAATCAAGCTGCTTTTACTGATGAAATGTGCTGCTGACTCATCAAAACTTGCAACCAATGGCAAATGCACTGTAGGTGGAGGATGGTTCTGGAACTCTTTGAACACTCCCTGCCTAAGCCTGCCTTTTCTAGGAAAAAATATATCACAGATGACTACAGTTGGGAAAACATGGCTGAGGTGTATGGTATGTTTAAAAATGGAACTTGTGATTTTTCTGATGTTACTCTCCATCTACATAATTCTTCAAATTTCACTACATTACTTGTGCTTTTCCTGTGCTACTTCCCCATTATTTTATTTTGCGGTCTTGTGTATCTGGTTATGCTCACAGTCTCTCCTTTCCCTTCCCTCTCTTTATTTCTTTCACATATACTCTACTTGAGATGGGTTAAAATTCTCCAGGTGCTGTATTTCTTTGCCTTTCTTTGGAAAAAAAAAAATGACCTTTTCCTTGAAACAGCAAGATTGGAAACTAATCTGCTTGTTACAGTTGAGATTTTGACCTGCCCCCTAAACTGCACATTGACTTCTAGCTCTGAGAACTGGTTTTGATGGTGATGTGTGTCACTTTTTTGTAATGCTAATTCAGGCAGAAGCCATTTATCATTTCTGAATATAGAAAGTGTCTGGTGTGACACTGTGCTGACTTATTCATAAAATGATAAAGATCAAGAGAAGCAGTATAGCTTAGCCTAAAAGGACCTAGACCAGGACCAGAACATTTACTTTCTATACTTGCTTTCCTCTATGACAGGAAAGACAATTGTTTTCATATATTTTAATAGCTACTTGCTGATAAAAAGAATAATGTAAGAGTAAAAATTATTATTTTTACAATAAATACTGAGGTAGATCAAAATCTGTTCTCTTGTATCTGTATTTTATTTATCCCTTTCTTTATCAGCAGACAAAAAAATGGCAATGATAAAATGAATTTTTTTCCCTTTTTTTCCTTACTAGAACAGACATAATACCCCCCACAGTGTATCAGCAAATTTCTCCGTTCCCTGGCTTCTGTGCAAAAATCTCACATGGGAATATTACTATATCTAGACTTAGGAACACGGAATGACCAGAAAATCCAGGAACAGGATAACAGAAAGATTAAAATCCTTTCAGATAAGATACCAAAAAGAAAATCCTGTTACTTTTTGAAAAAAATCCCAGTACATTTGAAATTAAACAAAATAATTAAAAGTTTTAATAAAATACATAGAGTTTAGTTGAATTCTATAAGACCTATTTTTTTCTGAAATATAATAAAATTACTGAGATCCATGATGACCTTTTGATGACCCTCTAGGGATATAAAATTTATGGCTTACTAAAAGCTACATATTAGGAGTACCTATTACAAAATACTCTAGGATTCCCAGGGCAATCCACACGAGCAGCATGGCAAAAAGCTGCAATGTCACTGCTAATCCAGGATGGTTTAGCCACCAGTAAAAGAGGTGCAAACTTACTAACAAGCGCTTTGGATGAGTGTGTACTGAAATGTTGCTGATGAATTGTAATTTATTGCAAAAGCTATATATCCAGCCAAAATGCTACTGGCAGATGTGGAGAATAGCAGCCACTTCCAGCTTGTGACTTGGTGTCCATGCCATGGCAAGCCACTACAACAAAAAGGGAGAAATAGAAAGAAACAAAAATCTACTGTTACTAGAAGTTCATTATTTCTTAATCTGAAAACTTCTGGGATTGATCCAGACTGAGATATTTCATGAAGTGGAAAAATACAATAATTGCTTGCAATGTTTAAGAACTTTGTAAATAAAAATATTTTCAGCGTATAAAATAGATGTTAACACTCATTTTCTGTCACATTTGTATCTGTTTCACAGTGGATACAAACATACTGGATATTCTTGTTAGATTTTTTCTTTATTTCAACTTCAGACGATAGCTTCAATATATAGTAATGTATCTGTGTGTATATATATATATATATGCACACACACAAAAAAAAAATTTCAAATTTTACCTTCTGGGGAAAATTTCCATAAAGAAAATCTCACTCTATTTTTTTTTTAACTCTTTAAATCAACATTTTGCAAAGGTAGGTACTAATTTCCAGTATTCCTATCATTGCTTTACCTGAACTCAGATGTGTAGGCAGTTGCTTTGATTACTGCCTTTTTCTTTTAACTTTTTCAAAGACTGGGAAATTAATTCATCTGTGGGGCTACATGCTCTTTTAAAATATAGTTCTGATCTTTATATAGTAATGTAATTTAAATTAGTACCTAATTCTCTAAAGTCCACAATTTAGGACAGTGCAGAATCTACTGCAGCAACTAATTAAACACTTACTGTAAGGTTAAGTTTTTCATTAAATCAATAGGCCCCTAGTGTCAGTTACAAAGCCCTAATTACTATGCTGTAAATTTAGATTGAATTTGAATTAAGGACTGATTTCAATCTAACCACAGCATGTAAATATTGTAAATTACCAGAATTACAGTTCAATAAAATTGAATGGATTTCACTTTAGATAAACTAAATGCAAATGAGCCTAAGGAAAAAAAAAAAAAAAAAGCAAACCTGCAGAAATTTTCCAAAAATCTGCGCAAGAGACTTATATGTACAGTCTATAGTACACTGCTTTGGAAAAGAGAATGCCAGAGCTTCAAAATGCTGCCATCGTTTACTCTAAAATGTTTTAAATATTTCATTATCTGTTCTGAAAATGAATAAATTTAATCTCTCCCAAGTGATCAAGTAAAATGATGGCTAATGTGCCCACTTACTGTGTTGCTTTAGTTTGATGACTGTATTGTTGTGCTAAAGCACAGTATGAAATCAGGTTATCAGGTTATAACTGGCAGGGATAAAAAAAAAGCAGTGCTGGGAAACACAAAACAACCCATTTTCAAGGCATGAATCATGCACTTTGAAGACTCAAAACAAGTGTAAAAATTACAGACAATGGCACTCTAATCAAACGAGTGCAAAATTGAAAATAATTGGGAGTCTGTGGACTTACATTCACCTTCAAACAAGCAGTGTATCCACGGGATATTAATAAATTTGGGACAATAGGCAATATGCTAGGTTACAGAGAAAATGAAAAATCAAAAATGCCTATATTGAGGGTCATACATATGATTATTAAGAGCTTTCTACTCCACTCCTCATGTTATTTCAATATATGCACAAAAAGTCCTATTAATAGCCTTAAGATGTCCTTAAAAAACTTAATTAAAACAATGCATATTTTTTGTTTAAGCTTAACACTTCATTAATACACTTAAATTGCAGAATAATAAAAATTTGCTGAATAAATAAAACCCATGAAATTAATATTGTCATGAAGGCTCAGAAAGGGCATAAATTAAGGGAATTAATTTTCATGACTGTGTGCTTGAGAGATACTGAACATAAACTCAAAACTATAAAATAAGAAAGAGGTAATAATAATCCTCCTTCAAGAATGATATCCACTATTCTCACTTCTACCAGAAACATAATTATCCCACCTGATTCTTTAGAACAGTTATGGTTTTGGTTTTTTTTCCAGAACACATTTTATGTCTTTGATCTGTTCATGCCTCACGAAGTTACACAGTGCCAATGCAGTTTGTAGGCACATGCCCTGTGTCTGGTAATTTACAATCTGACAGCATCACACTTTCTGAAACTCTTATTTCCTGTGAGTGTAAAAATTACATCTCAAACCACAGAATGTTTTAATGACTTCATATCATCAAGAAAGGTAATAATACTTCAGCTCAGCTTCATCAGCTGAGCATGGTAGCCAAAGGTAGCAAGTAATTTACTACATGTGACCTATGTAGTCTTTTCACATTAGGGAAATGAAACCATTCTCTGAAGTGCTCATCTTACCAGTCCAATAGAATGTTAAATTACTGACTGCAAAGGAAATGATGCTTCACTTAAGTTTGGAGTTCTGCACAAGTGGAATGAATGGGCCAAGCTGCAAAAAGCCCCATAGCAAATAAAAAAAAAATTACTTGTGACACTTGCCAGAATAGAAAATACAGTATGTTTATACCACCTACAGCATGTATAGTATATTGCTAAATTTAGAAAATATGGCAGAATGAAAGACTACTTTTATAATTGTCCTTCATGTCTTATAAGGGAGCCTTTGCTTATCAGCATTCCACCTTCATGCCATCCCCTAGTGGATAGAACAAGATATTCCCTGATGTGATTCTGCTGTTCTGGCTCCCTTGCTTACTCCTAAGGCTGTGAGAATCATCTCTCCTCCAGGGTCTCTAGGCTGGAGCAAAGGTAAGCAGGAAATATTACTGATTGCTGAAATAAATGTCTACCTATTTAAATTCACAGAAGCAATTAATAGAGGGCACCACTTCGAGCTTGCTCTCTAAACTGCAAATGATTTTGCCTTTCCAGTTCTGGAATTTAGATGAAGTTAGGAAATTACATAAATTTCTGGGGTACAGCTGGTTTTGTTTGAGACAATTTGGGTTCATGTTCTGTAAAATTACTTTTCCATGAAAAAATCTAGGGACTAGCTAACACATGATGAAGTGGCCATGGTATAGGCTTGCAGTTTGACAATCAATCAGTGTTTCAACATAAAAGAAAATATTTTGGAAAGTCTCCTAGTGAAATAGGAGACAGACAACAACTAAGATTTTTTTTACACAGTTTAAAGTTTAATAATGACAGTTCATAATCAGCTTGTTAACAAGTCTCAGCCTCTTGCAAAAATCTTTGCCACTCTGGTGAAGAATTTACAATTTTATTGTGCCTTATGGAGCAATGGAATTAAATTGAAAATTTTATTTTTCCTGGTCTTCCTAAGGTTATAGCTGTTTGGAAGTGCAGTGTCCAGATCTGTCATTCATCCAGTTAAATGGAAGGTTGGCTATTACACATACAAGATTCAGTTCATATCTGTCTGAGTGATATGGGAAAGGTATAATTGCAATAAATTTAACAGACAATGGTTTGGGCCTGTATATGCACAGTCATCAGACCACACAGTGTATAGGCAAACACTCTCCAACAATTATACAAATATTCAATACCTGGAAAGATGACAGCCTTATGGAATATTTGAAGTTTACCATTGTATTACTGTATAACATCTCTAATACCTATAATTAGAACTGTACAGCCTAAATACAGTGAAGACAAAATTGTCCATAGTGTGTAGATTGCAGAACAGAAGCATGGAGTTAAAAAAGGGAATTAGTACTTGAAAACATTCTTAATTGTGTGAATCCTGGAGTGAAAATTTCAAAATAAAAAGGTTTCAAATACTTAGCAATTTATTTGTTTGATGAATCACAGAACAGAATCTCGGAATAATTTAGATTGCAAGGGATGTTTGGAAGTCATCAAGGCTGACCCCCTACTCCAAAGTTAAAACATGCTTCTTAGGGCTTTTTTCAATGTAGTTTTGAATATCTTAGGCCCCTCTTCCCCACCTTAGCCCTTCCTGCATGGTGAAAAGAAACTTTGTTGCTGACCATTAACTCTTGTCCTTCTACTCTGCACCTCTGAGCTGTCACTCCATATTCTCCACCACGATAGAGCTGAAAGCAGGAATTTAATCTTTCTCTAAGCCTTCTCTTCTGCAAGCTGAAGAAATTTACTTTCCTCAGCTTCATTTTATACATCACACTCTGTTATTCTCCTTTGCACCTGGGGGACAGAACTGGACACAATACAGAGGAATAATCCCTCCCCTAAAGCTGCCGGTTGTGTTGCTCCCCAGTATGTTATAAGCTTTCACTGCTACAAGCCAATACCAAAACGTAAACCTTCTTTATCTGAGCAACTGTGATTAATTGCCATTTATCTAGATGTGGGAAAAAATGGCACGGTAAGTGACAGTAACTTGACCCTGTTCTGCTTCACTTATCAAGCACGTGATTTTAGTTAGTAGTGGGAATTAATCCCATAATTTTTATTGCAGAATACCTGAGTGGTTTTAGTACCCCATCATTAAATATTGAAATATCTATTGGTAACAGGTAGTTCATAATTCTGTTTTATGGTTATAAAGTCAATTGCTCACATTATGTGAAAAAAATCTAGCTCCAAGTATGCATCTTCCCTGAACAGTGAGCATGTAAAACTCCAACTATTGTTACTGGAAATACTAGACAGCATGCTTGGAATGGTTTTGGAATGCTAGTTGAAATTACCACTGCTTAAAAGTAGACAAATGCCCAGCAGCCTGGGACAAAGGTAGCAATAAAAATAGTAGTCTTTCAATGTATTTTTTAGTAACAGTAGTCATGGATTTGAATTAAAATATATTTTAGCATAGGCATTAATTGAGCACACTGGCAACATGCACTGATGTTCTTTTCTGTCAGCTTTAGGTTATGTATGCATTTTAACATTTAACTTCACTGCATGCAAAATCCAGAAATGAAAAGTGTGCATAAAAATATACAGGGCATTACTTATTTATATGTAAAGCCTTTATTCTATTTTGTTATTTTAGATTAAATCCCGTTTCAATTCTATTCTCTCAGGGAAGCACTAACAGTTTGAGCTCAGCGTGAAAGCCATCAAACACTTGAGCTGAAATTTAGATTGGGCAATTTTGCCTGGTGAAGTAGAAAAGGACATGTAGAATGGCAGAGAACAGAATGGCTTATGGAAAGGCAGATGTTTTAATAACTTGTTGTCTAGTGGGAGCCTCAAATATCTAAATTTAAACACTGCAATATATTAAAGTGCACTGCTGTCAGGGAGGGCACACTCCTTTACCTTATGAATCAGAGTAAATGTGCATATTTATTGTGTGTACAGACTTTATAAAACATTTTTACAACTGAAATTAGAATTAATTGGAAGGTGTTAAAAAAGAATCTCAGACTGCAATTTTTTGCTGAAGTTAGCATTGCAAAATGCATCAGGTCAGAGCATGGGTAATACTCAGTCTTGAGTTTTGACTTGAACCTGTTTTCCTGTGTGAGTGGACTAAACAGATACTTGAGATCTCCTGCCTACTGAGATCCTTTTTGTTTCAGCACATCAATCTCCTCTTAATTTACACTAGGTACAAAACAATATTTGCCTTTCAGCCCATTGCTGGCAGAATGCAGTGAATTTACCTAAGAATTTTCCAGAGAGAAGATACAAATCTATGTTAAGTTCTTTACAGAAAAAAATCTTTCAGGATGTCTGGTAATAGTGAGTTACTCTAATTCAACCTGGCTGCATAATTTACAACCTTGTAGAACTGAGACAACTAGGGAAGAAAAATTTTATTAATAAGCTAGCTTCCCATATGTTCATGAACAACTGGGTCCTATTAAAGAACAATGAAGGCCCTGTCACTTGACTTTTGGAGATATTACACCAGTATTTATAGAGTGTTCTGTGACACAGAACTCCTAATTGACGTTGCCTTTCACATTTGTCATCTTGTGTGCTGTCCCACTTCCCTAGAAGTATCATGCTATATTTTACTTATAGCTATTGAAAA
>VWYP01026938.1:0-49555 GCA_013400435.1 Pycnonotus jocosus | reverse complement strand
AAGTGCAGTGTGTCATTCCATCCATGACAAACAGACACTAAAGAAAAGCATTTTATCTTCTCCAGACCACAAGGCAGTTTGCTCAGAAGAGCCAAATTTAACAGTCCAAAAAACGACAAGGTTTATGGAAGACTGAGATTTAAAAAATTAATTGTTTTAACTTTTCTGATTATTTTCTAACGAGATTAGTAAAAATAGTTTTGTTTTGTAAAAAAACAAAAACAAAACCAAACCAAAACCAAAAAAAACACAAGAGCTTTTCTGACTTACACTGTTTCCTAGACACACACTTAACAAAAGCTCTTTAGTAGGCGTTACAGACCAGGCAGGTGTCAGCACTGCTATGTGCTCATTACCCCTTCACGTGCACCTACCATTCCTACAGCCATTATGACTTATATTTTAACTGTTTAACTCAGGTTATCTAAATCCATTCTTTACTTTCATAAATTTTTGTGTGATGTTAAGTCTTCTTATCACTTCCAACTTTCTCAGGTAGCCTTTTTACTAAGGATCTGATCAGCTGATCAGAGCAAAGATCAGTTGGATCTGAGTCCTCTGACTGTTTAAAGTGTCTGTGCACAGGAGCATTCAAATGCTGCAGAGTCCAAGGATGCAAGATCACCAAGCAGCACTGCATATGATTTCAGATGTAGCACATTATGTCTTTTATAAAATATTGATTGTTTTGGACATCCAAAATAGCTGACTTACCTATGATTTCTCATTTTAATTTTATTTACTTAGAGGACTTCTAGTTATGGCAAGGTGCAAAATTTTGCCTGGTCAGTTCTATGGATTGAATTATGTGAGAGATAATCAAATCATAATCAAATGTAACAGTTTCTGATTGCTCATCTGACATGATGGCATACCACACTATTGTACTGTGTCAATTTCTTGCTGTTTTCCTGTGCTCCTGTAAGATATTTTTGGTATATCTGTGATTTTCCATTTCCTCAAAATAAAGTGGACAGCAGAAAATACTTTTAAAACCAAAGTTTTACTAAGATCATAAATACAAATAAGGAGAAAACTGAGAAGAGGAAAACAAGACCTTCCTACAACCAAAAGGAAGTAAACAAATTTTTCATGTAAGGTACCAATATGCTCAATTTAATGTGGAAAAAGAGAGAACTGTGAAATCAAAACGTAAAATAAAACCAGAGGAAACATTATTGATCTGTCTATATTTTGCCTCATGTCCATTGCATAGCAACTGAGGGAGAATGTTTTGTTACCACAGTTGCCAAACCTCTGGAAAACTCAAGGCACTTGAGAATATACCAGTAAAGTGCTGGTGGAAATGTGGCTAGTTCTCAGAAACCTAATTATAGATTAACGTGTTCTGGAAAACACCTTTAAATGTTGTTTAGTCTATCATCCCTGCCATGGGCCAGACAATTTGGAAAAGCACTCAGGAGTTTTGTAGGAAAGCCATAAAACAGCTGATATAACAAAGCCCATCCTTGAAGAGAGGCAGCCACTGGTGTAGGGTCATCGATGGTGCCTGCTGAGATTTTGGAGCTCCAGATGGACAGAGAAGATCAACGCCCTGATTGGGACAGAGTGCATGGCCAGTATCTCCTCTGGCTTTTTTCTTGTTTTCCAAAACCTCTTGCCATCCATTCTTCTCTGTTCATGTTCTTCTTCAAAACCTCACAGCTTCCTGAATTAGTCAGACAGATTTTGCATCGCATCCTGCATTCTGAAGGAGAGTTTGTAGCCTTGAGTTTCAAGGAGAGATAATCAACAAGCACCTACAGAAGAAATAGAGTTTATTTGGTATTCCTCCAAGAAATTTAAGAAAAATAATTTCCTTTGCAGTATGAAATTTATATCATTTCACAAATACTGACATTTCTAATTTACAAGATTGTCTGATTGGAAATAAAAGATGGAATTAAAACAAGACTTATGTACACATTCTGTGTGTATTTTTAATCCCTCATCTGTCCTCCTAAATAAACAGGAAACTACTAACCTATAGCACTGTTGTACTGTTGAGAAGTTATAATTTCCATTCTCTTTGCTAGATTGTGGTTCTATTGAACTATACATGGAATTTATATTTTTTTTTTGTTTTTTCTTCAACCATATAATATATCTACATCATTATTGCTCTAGCCTGTGAATGTCCAAAAGAATAAATTATTTCAAGGCATGTTTTTATTTTATTTCTACTGCAGTCTTAAATTGGATAACACCTAATCATGTATAATTCTCTGAATGCTAAAAATACATACTTGGGTTGACAGAAAAGAGGTCATCTGGCTATTTTGGACCAGTTGTCTGTTTTATACCTTGAAAAATACATTGCTCACTGAAGAATAAGGGATTAAAATCCAAGTTAAGGTAATTTAAGTTACAGCCAGAATTAGACATTGAGTGACATCAACATGTTATCATTTGAGCAATATCTATATCTGAGACTTTAATTCAAAAATTTGCTGTGATGACAGACTAAGACAGTGGCTTGCAATGATAAACAGCAAATACCAACATCTCCAAGGATGATTTCTTTTGTCTTGGAAAGGAGTATTATTTTCCATATAAACAGTAGAAGAGTGAAGAGAACTCAGTCAGAGATGTGTTTAGCCACTCCTGAGAACTGTTGAGGATGAGATAGGGCAGAGAGATGAAACACCTGATGGCTGCTCTCAAGAAGTGCAGTAAAAATCTTGGTTACACCACCACTCCTCCTAGGGATGCCTAGATGGAGAACTGACTCCTTCTTTTCACTATTTGGCCCTCATAATAACCACTTCTGCTTTGTCCCACATTGATCAGCTGCTCAGTTTTGAAACTATTTCTCTAGGACTCACTGGCAAAATTCCACGTACTTTTTCACTACCTCAAAGAGCCACAAAAGACAAAAGGAAGAATTACAGATGGTCAGATTCAATCACAATCAGTTCTGACATGGGAAATTAAGTGACATATGAACCACAGGACGATGAAAAAAATGTTTATGGGTTATGATATCAATTATATAATGGTTATTAGAAAATATAGAATCTGGTTAAACCAATTGCATTCAACAATGAGAAGTTCACCTATGAACAATACACAGCCAGGTTATTTTATGGAGGTTTTAATTGTAATGAAAATCAAGGCCATTCAGAAAAAGGTGCAGGAGTGCATTACACTGAGTGGATTGGAGATTTTTTTTTCCAAAGACAGTATTCCTCTTCCCAAAAGGCCAAGAAGCTGGCTAAACTTTAAGGAAAAAAAAAAAAATCCCAGCAAAACAAATCAGCTTTAATCACAATTTCTCCAAATATGTCCTGCTCCACTCATCTTTGATGAAATCTGTCTTCTGCTGTCTCTGTATGGTCAGTCAGGGTAAACACTTCCAGAAAGCAATTCAATATATTCTACAAAAACATATTTAGGTCATCCTCTGACAATTCTCATTTCTCCCCATTCTTCTTGGATGAGGGAGACTAAGCAGCTGGTTTAAAGTAGATGCTTAATTTAGAACTAGGTGATAATAACCCCAGGCTAACAGTCTGTAATCTTTACAAATTTTTGTGTGCATTTGAAATTTATTATTTAAACATATGTACTTTGACAGAGTGACTTTACCATATTTATTGTCAGACTCACCGCCTTTATACAAGGCAAAAAATAAACACAGGAGTACAGTTTTAGGTGGGAAGGGACCTTTGGGAGATCATCTGGTCCAACTGTCCTGCTGAAGCAGAGCCACTTGCACCAGGTTGATGGGACCATGTCCAGACTGCTTTTTGAATATCTCCAAAAAGGGACCTGGGCAGCCTTTGTCATTGTTCAGTCACATTCACAGCTAAAATTGCTTCCAAATGTTCAGACAGAAGATGCTGTGTTTTACTTTGTGCCA
This sequence comes from Pycnonotus jocosus, assembly GCA_013400435.1. Taxonomy (NCBI): domain Eukaryota; kingdom Metazoa; phylum Chordata; class Aves; order Passeriformes; family Pycnonotidae; genus Pycnonotus; species Pycnonotus jocosus. Next base: position 45,693 of record VWYP01026938.1, on the reverse strand, counting down.
GTTACCTCCCATGCCTGGACACTGAACAGGGCCTGGATCTGGATGGTCTTTACACCCTCCTTTCTGTTGTTTGTGCATGTTGGTAAGAGCTCCCCGAGATCTCCAGGATGAACCATCCCAGCTCTCTCAGCTAAGGAGAGAGATGCTCTTAAATCATCTTAGTGACCCCTTTTTTAGACTCTCTCTAGTACTTGGTAGCCCAAAACTAGACCCAGAATTCCAGGCGTGGATAAATAAAATGAAAGTCACTTGAAACTAATATGAAGCTTTCAATCATCCTTGTATGAAGCTATCTATGATAATTTTCAGATAAAAAGACTACCCTTCTCATCTATTATCAATCTTTCCACCAAAAATCTGGTAGTAGTCCAGGAGATGTCCTGTCAGTCCTGTGCTATCTGCCAGGGATATCAGAAACCTTTGACCATTAAGAAAACTGATCTCTTTGTTCTTTTGAGGAGAAGTTAATGTCAAAATCTGATGTTAGATGATCTGGAGATATAATCTTGACCAGTCAGCATTTTAGTTAGTTAGTTTGTTTGTTTCCTATCAAAAACTAAACATAGGTTTCAAAGCAGAAAATATCACAATCTATCTGCTTATTGTACTTGATTTTGCAGTGGCTCCTAAAGCAATTGCTCAGATATCTGAAGCAAAATAAAACCTATGTAATAAGTGCAGAATAGAAGACAAACTGACATAAAATTGGCAGTGCCAAATAAGATTATTAGAAGAGAGAAAAAATTTTAAAATACTGTACTGTGCAGAAATTTGGTAATCAAAATTATCCATGGATGATAAACTTCTAAGAAAACAGAAATTTTGGAAGCATATGCAATTATTATTCAAATTATCTCTAAATGGAAAAAAAAATCTCTAGTCAGTTAGACAATCATTTTATTGAATAATTAGCAATTGTTTAAATCAAGTAGAACTTAACTATTAAGAGTATATAATAATTTATAATGCTATCACTCTGTAGTTACTTCTGATGTTTCTGCATGGAAGTGCTAAATCACATTATTGATGGTTGTAAGGTATGTTTGTTTTATGATAAAATACATTATCTAAATCTGCACATACTTATATGCACACATGAAATCACCTTTAAAAACCTAGATGCCATTTCTGCAACTTGCTCTTATGACTGTGTGTGCTACAAAAGAGGACAAAGAGTATCCTTCCAATTTTAGGCTTTATCTGATAAAATAGAAAAACTAACAATGAAAGAAATATGGAAATAATAGCAGTATTATAACTAAAGCAAGGATTATTTTCAGTTAATATACAAGAATATCCTATAAAAGGGAATTTGAGGTTCTGCTGTAGTGGGTGTCCAGAGATGTATTTGATATAATGCCATAAACCTTCCTACAGATTACAGGGTCAAGAACAGATGTATCCTTGTTGAGCATGAGCATTATCAACAAGAAATTACAAAAAGAATTGATCAAGCCATCATAACAGGCAGCAATAGGCCCAATCTCATGTCAAATTCTAGTGATGATCCTGAGGATGTTCTTGAACACACAGATAAACTTTTTGAAAGATGATTACCTAATATAAAAATAACTTCACTACTTGAGGTTAGCTTTGTGAATCTACAAACTGGCACCTCAATTGGTAGCTGTTTGGCATTCAGCTCCTGAGACAAAAAATCAATATCCCGGATGAAAGTAAAGAAAAATGTGATGAAGTGCCTTTGTGGTGGAAAGAAGGAAGCTTCCTGTCTCCTCCTTTCCCACCAGACTTGCACAAGGAAGTTACAGCCACTTCTATAAAGTTGCCTGACACAGACCTCATGCTGGCATTTGTGAGTGGTTATTGAGCCAACCTGAGGGTCTTTGGGTGACAAGGGTTACAGTACAGGCAGTCTCACTCTTTGCAAATCCAGCCCTACACCATGATCCTACTGTGCTCCTGCTTCAGCACACTCATATAGATGTGGTGATAAATTCAGGAGAACTACACTGCCTCCCGGAGAAAAGCAACAGTCTCATAAGTCTGTCAACAAGTACTAAAGCTTTGGGGCATTTATTTTATGGATATGGGTCTGGAAAACTTAATACAATTTTTTTATTTTTTGCTTTCTTGCCTTGGGAGACTAGATACAAATAGAGACAAACAAGTGTTTTAGACCAGGCTAGATTGAAAACTTGCAGTCTGTCTCTGCTTCACATTAACTGCTGTTATCATGCTGAAAAACTGATGGTTTTCCTCTTTTGGGGACATATTAAGCAGGAAGAGTATAGATGGAGTAAAGAAAAAGGAGGAAAAAATGGAAAGAAAAAGAGAAAAAAAGGGAAGAGGTTATCACAAAAAGTTCAAACCTGTGACTGTAAGGAAAAAATTGTCTTGGAATACAGAAATATACAAAAAGCAAAAGCTATAAAAGTCTTGAGGTAACAGTTACCAGAAAGTCAGCTATATTTCAAAGACTATGCCAACAAGAAGAAAAACAAAAATAATAACTTTGATATGATTTTAGGTGCAAACAGAGGTTCATCCATCATAGATCAGACCTGTATTAAGACCTACCTAAATGGCAGAGCTGTGGCTTTGCCCACAATGCTGAGCCATGGGCATCTCAATATTTACAAAATATGAAGAATTCAAAATAGAAAAACCCAAACTGAGATTCTGTACAATCTGACCTTTGAGGAAGAAACCATAGTAGGGCAGAAATTTTATATATCCTGCCTAATAAATGTCAGGGAGAGAAAACTTTGAAAAGTGTGAATATAAAGCCATGAGAAAAATGACTTAAATTCATGCAAGGGGGCATGAATATAATAAAAGGGGAACTATAAGGGAATGTATAATTTCCTAGCCTTGAAATACATTCACCTATAGAGCAGGCTTATAAGGCAGTGGAAGAAAACTCATGACTCCAATACATTCACCCTGTATTCTCTTGTTGTAATACAATAAAAAAAAATTGCAACACCAGAAGTAAAGTAAATCCTGTTATTAAAAAGGAAAAAAAAAAAAAAGAAAAGGAGTATGGACAAGACACCTGAACCAAATCTTTAAAAATGGCCTGGAAAAAGATATATATAACAAATTTTTTTTTTTTTTTAAAAAAGCAGGAAATAATATTTTATTGGCAAAAAGAATGATGAGATGATTGCATATAATTACCATCACCCATTTACTTAAAGCCAGCTATGTTCATATTTTAAAAATTCTTACACAGTAGTATCTTTCACTGAAACAAGCTTAGTTGTTATGGACCTCAGAGATCTATAACTTCAATACTTCTACAAGATCAAAAACTGAGCATAAAGCTAGCTGGGACAAAAGTGTTTTGTTTTGGTTTTTTTTTCTAATCTTAAATTAACACCTTCAATGTCAAGTGAAAAAAACTCTTGAAGTAACCACAGTGACAACAAATGTTTAAATATCTCATTGAACAGTTAACTGTGCTCTTCAGGGCTGGGGTGAGGGGAAGCTCCCTGGGAGCTTTCGGTTTGTTTAACTTTTTAAATCAATCCTGGTAAAGGACTTTTTTGACTGCCTGAGAAATAATGTAGCACAATCCAAGCAGTGAAAATGCAAGGAGATGAACAGAAGGTAAACCACTGTGAGGCTACCAAAACAGAGTAATAGCAGTCAGTCACACTCCATGCATGGCAAGCATGCAAACACAGTCTGATATCACAGAGGTGTTTGATGAAAGGGGTAAATGAGACAGAACAAACAAAAATACTATTTTTGAACAATCATTTTCCTTCAACAGCAGCAGTTTTTTCTCCCTCCCTAAAAGGAAAACCTCTGCCCTGTACCTTGTTTCAGCTTTTAAAATTTCTTGTAATTTATTTGATATTTGCATCCCACTCAGCAAAGTTTCAAGCTGAAAGGAAACCTATTCCAAGCTACTCCATGTGATTACAGATACTTGGTGAGCTGCCTCTCATTCAACAACAATGGGAAGCAGCAGCCAAATCCCCAGGGGCCTCTGTCCATAAGGGCCCCTGAGGCAAGAACTGCTGCTGTTTCTGAGCACAGATGAGCTGCAGTGGATCATTGACTCAGTTTAAGGACAAGTGAGAAGTTCACAGAACTGTGTTCACAAAAGAAACTTGAAATTAATTAAGATTGTGTCACTTTGATGACCCCTAACCCCCCCCCCCCCCCCCCCAAAAAAAAAAAAAAAAAAAAAAAAAAATAATTTTTTAAAAAAAAAAAAAAAAAAAAAAAAAAAAAAAGAGGAAAAAGAAACGAATCTTCCTAATAGGATAAAGCTCCAAAATTTTAGCGGAGCAGNATGAAACTTTGGCAAATATTCTGGTTTTTCTGGTCACATTTACATTGTGGCAAATACACAACAAGAAATTCTGATTAAGAAGTTTCTCAATGAGTATTTACATTAAAAGTGGTACTATTTGTAACTTTTTTATTAGGTACCATCTTTCTTCTTCCTTTGTGAATTTACATCTGAGCAAAGACATTGAATAATGAGGCCCAGAAACTGTACTGTACAATGGGACAAAGGACTATAAAGAGCTAATCAAACAAAAAATCAGCTTGTAGACAAAAGAAAGTAGAACACAATTTTTTTTTTTTTTTTGCTTGCCTTTTTCACAACCCACAGTGTAACTTGGGGCAAATGTAATGTAATCTGAACTAGAACATCTTTCTTTGTAATGAATGAAAACCTAGGGAATACACCAACTGGGCTATTCTACATTTAATGTTAGCATACATGGATATAAATATAGTGCATTAGCAGATATAAATTTGAAAGCAGTATAGCTTCTTAAAAATTTGTGCTTATCCCGTTCACTCACTGGTATGTTTTAATCAGATTGACCTGTAATATATAATCAGACCATTTCTGTAAGGAAACATGTGAGATCTTGTCCATTTCATCTAGAACTTAAACTAAGTTCTTCCAATCACTGTAATCGAGTTATTAACTGATGAAAGGTTTCTTGTCTAATAAATTCCTGCCAAAATCATTCCAGATCAGAAATCTAACATGGGTTCTGAGGAAACAACCATGACATCTTAAATGCTGACTTTTTTTTACAAAAAAATAGTTTATTTTACCCTTTTCACATTCTTGTCTTCCTAACAATAATTGTGTTTCAATATTTAAATATTATTTGAAGGAAAGCTTTTTTTTTTTTTTTTCTAAATTCATTAGGAACAGATTAAAGCTAAATAATATCTGTGTGTGTTTCTCTTTAATGTTACAGGGCTCATCTGTGTATGCACTGTTTAATATTCCTGTCTATTTTGACTATGATTTTGAAGGAAAGTTAGGATTGAAATTAAGTAAGATAAGAAGGGGTTTTTTTAATCATTATTATTAAACAGATGTAATCTAGCAAGAGGACATTTGATTTCTAACATGGGTACCTAATACAATAGTAGACCATGGACTAGTAAGAATCTTTCACATCCCATGCTATGCTCACCCATTAACACAAGCTTCAAATTCAAAGAAAAAAGGTTTTAAAAGAAAACAAGCAGAAACTCTGCCTACATCCTCAGCAAGCTCTACAACTCTCCACTTAAAATTCCATTCCTAAGCTCACTTTCAGCACCGTTCATTGTAAATAAAAACATAAAAGTCTTTTATAAGGCTGAGCACAACCAGAAGATGTTTCTATATTTTGGCAGGCAAGGTTGGTCTCTCATATGGCCAAAGCTGTTTTTCTTTCTGGTGTTTTTTTAACAAAGACTAGAATTCAGATGATCCAAGGCCTGCAGTTATATATTTATGCATAAAGAAAAACTTGCAAACAAAAACAGTAAGGATGAATTGTGTGTAAAACATGAACTCATATATCTGAAGTATTTGATTTGATTGTGCTGCAAAAAATTCAAACTTGTTCTTACCACAAAGTCCGTTAATGTAACTTTCCCACATTTTACTGATTTTACAATTATCTACACTTTCCAGGATTTTAAATTATGCTTTTCTTTTACACTGATATATTGCAAAATGTAAGTTCATCAAATTTGTACATACAATCAAGAAAGAAAAACTTGCATGATTGCATGGTATTGCCTCACTCACACTGTATTATTGATTTCAATTTGAAATTCTTATCATTAATAATGAATTCTGAAAAAAAAAGTAAAAAACTCACTGCCACTGCTGATTCAAGACAGATACTTGTCTGAATAGGAATACATTCTTGAATTATATTTATAGACATGTATATTTGCTAGCTTTCTGCTAAATTTTTTCTCAAAAAAATACAGAGTAAAATTCTCAACTATATTTCAATGTTCAAAATAGGTTAGCCCTCTCAAAATCAATAAAGTTAATTTAGCTTGATTCCAGTAGAGTAGGATTTACTTTCTTATATTTAGCAAAAGGATATATTCCCATAGAATTTCAGAGCAGTTTTCTAGCCTTTGACAGTACATGAAGACTAATTTTGCAACTAGAAAAAAAGACAAAATTTGTTATTGCAATCCATATCTCTTAGATTCACCAGTCTTATGTCAGTTTTCAATATGAAATATTCTGAAATTATTTCTAGTGGTAGCATTTTTTGCTGCAGCTAAAAAACTGTAGTACTATGGTGGGAGAATATGAAATATGATTTACCTTTCCCTTGGATTGAAATACCCCAAAATCTTGTTTCAAGAATTCTAGCTTTAATACCCACTGTTTGTGTCTATCAGAAGTTATTGCTGGGAGGTACTTGGGGCAGCTCTGGTCAGAAGACTCCAGCTTAGGCTCTTTCCCAAGCATCTGTTTTCTGCCAATGTCAGATATGGAATACTGAGCTGAACAGACCTTTTCCATCATTTAGTAAACCCACATTTTTAAGATGAATGTAAGTCAGAAAGAAAATATATAAGAGCAAGCAAGCAAACAAATAATGTTTCTCAGTTGTTCAGCTTTACCTATCCATACATCAGGTAGACATTTCCATTTGCAGGAAAATTAATTATTGCTTCCAGTTCTGAGTATGCATGTCCACATATATTGTGTGTGTGAATACATATGCCAGCATGTAAACAACTGGTTGTGGCTGCAGTTGCAGTCTCACTCTGGATGAAATAGATTTTTTTTTTAAATAGAAAAGAATAATATTGTAATTTATTTTAATTTCCTGGCATTCAAAGAGATTAATTAATCTTTTTTAATGACACCTACCTGGATGAATTAAATTTCAATTAGACTTTGATTAGAAAGAGATGACTAGAGGGGCTGCCACTAAAAAGAGAATAAAATAACCAGCAAGTTTGCCCTGGAGGACTGTGAACAAACCACAAACCAGAGGATAGGGCTGGTGTCTGGCATTTTCAGCACCTTTTTAATTGTAGTATCTTTCACCATATATACTTGAATAATTATGTCTTCTGCTTCTGTTATCTACCAAGGGCACTTTTCAACCTACAATTGTTATACTCTACATTTTACTGAAATCATTGCAAGTGTTAGTCAGAATGTATCTTTAGGCTTCCTACATGTAAGGACCAAGAGATAGTTCTCAATAAGTTAAAAATAAATATGATAAGTAAAAGTTCCTGACAATAACATATAGCTGAAAGAGAAAGTTACAACATGGCAAGGAATTAGACAGCAATAGATGCATAACTTCCATAGGGGGTAGTTTGAATATGTGTGGCACAGTTCTGACCTAGACATAAAGCTGACAAGAAAAATGTTATTATTTACTAAGTCTAATCATACTTTCATAAAAAGTTGTCAATACATGAACGAGAATTAAAAACCCCAAAGTTTGCAAAGAAATTCAATGCTATCTTAGCAAAGAGCTAGATATTTCAGTGATGTCTCAGATAAGCATATAAAAACCATTTTCGAATGCTTACACTGAATCCTGAATCATTTCTGCAGCAGTAGTTAATTGGACATCTTAGTTCCTGGGCTATATGGCAGTTCCTGAGCTTTTTCCAAATTGCAGCACATACATCTATGCTTAAACTCCACCGCTTTGAATTTATCTTTTTCAAGTTCTGTTTTAGAAATGTGGCTGACCTGGCAGCTCCTGACTGCTTGATGTTACTTAGCTTTAATTCTGAATGCCATTAAAATTCTGCTTGCTCTACAGTCCCTCTCCTCACTGTCGCAAGCTCACAGAGAATGATTGTGGAGGGAAGCTCTGTCTGAACAGTTAAAATCCAGAAACAAGCCAGCTAGAGTCCAAGTCTCCATTTATATCAGCAAGTGTTTTCTTCCTGCAGTGAGACTAGAAAATACACATACAAATAAATATATACATGCCATATACAGAGGCAAATAAATGATAACATAACATTTTGTACCTACATGACATCTAACAATCAAAGCATTTTCTATGAAGTATTTAATCCTCAAATTACTTATTCCAAAGATATCATCTTTCTAATTTTTGATAGAAATGGGTCTTTGGTCAAGGCCAAGCAATGGCTTTTCATGGAATCACAGGATATGTTGAGTTGGAAGAGACCCACAAGGATCTTCGAGCCCAGCTCCTGTCCCTGCTCAGGACCAACCTCAAAGATATAAGTTTACTTTTGGGCAGAACTTTTTAAAAAGAGCCTTAACTGGCTTAGTAAAGGTCACAATGGAGAAAAGCTTTAGAAACAGAAGATATTTGGTCTAAATCCAAGCATAAAACTGTGTCTATGATCATTAAATATTTGGCACCTTTTAAGAAAATGTTACAAAAATTACCTGGAACAGAGAGAAAAATTTCCTTGCACAGGTCAAATGCAGCAGTAGTTAAAGTGAAAAAAGTATTTCTGTAATGAAACCAAGTGTTTGTGTAGTAGCAATGGTTAGATGAAACAGAAATATAGAGCACACTGCAAATACATCATCTGAAAAAATGAACAGACACTCCATTTACCTCTAAAGTATATGGTAAGACAGTCCATCTTCCTCAGTGTTGAATTACCAGAAGACAGAAAATGGAAAAAGTAAGAAAAGGTTTATTCCAGTTCCCTCAGGCTAAAAGATCTGGACATCACTAAAATGTCTAATGCCTGTCTCACTGTCAGGAATTCTAGTGGGAACACACTGAAAATATATTTAACTAAGAGATCTTCCTGTGTCGTTATATTAAGGCAGGCTTTCTTCATGCAACAGCAATGTCAGCAGAGAAATTAACATTTGGGAAATCATCAGCCCATGATTCAAGATCATTTATCAATAAGTACACAGTTTTCTTTCTGTCAATTGACTATAAGGGAAGAAAGGAAGTCTTAATTTTTAAAATGACTTGTTAATCTATTATTTACCAGAGAATAGAGTTGTAAGCATCTGAAAACTGAATGTTCAATTTGAGCCTTCTGCAATGGTGAATTCCTGGGCACTACTGCTTATGAGCTTTGGATGAGAAGGCTAAAATTATTTTTTAAAATCCTTACAATTTAAAAGCAAAAATTATTTCCCATATATGTTCCTCCTTGGTCTTCCATGACCTCCAATGCTTTTAGGACACTCTACAATGAAATGGTGATGCCTGTACTCACAGGGGCCCAGCAAAAGAACAAGTTATTGGATGACAATAAACAGAAGATCTAGGCAAGGAAAACTTATTTTAATTCATGAAAAATTTAAAATAATCTCATTTCCACCCTAAATATAAATAGTAGCCACACTTAAATCCTTAAAAATTGATAGAAAATATTTACATTCTTAAATCTCCTGGTCTTTGTAAGTCTCAGGATTTCATGTGAGAATTTTTTTCATTTTGAGTTATTGATCTGACGTTCACTGCAAATCAGAGACCTTTTGCAACCTTTCAAAACTTGGGTTTGCAAAGAGGATTTTGATTTTCACACAAATTTAGACAGCTTATATACACTTGCATTTTTCCCTCACAGGACATTCCAGTTATAAATAGTCAAACAGGGAAAGCTGACTTTTTGGATTAGTTGCTCTGTGAAACATTTTAAACCATAATTTCAAGAAAACAGAGTACTGGAACTCCAAAGCAGTTGAAATTGTAACTGTCAATGTTCAAATATTACTTTTAACTTTATTTCCATATCTAGTTAGAATGCTTCCCTCTTTCCAAACATTTTCCTTATTATCACTATTTCCAAATGAAGATGATACTCTGTCTTTTCCATACCGCTTGCAAAAGCAATCTGTAGTCAGGACTGAGAAAAAACTCCTTCATAAGGGAGAAGGAGGTAAGTGTTATTCTACTGCATGCATTTACTCACTTTCAAATAATTTATTGAAGGGTAATCTTGAGATACTTCAATGTCAATTAGTGTTTGTTCAGTAAACCAAGTTGATTTCCACAACGTCCTGTTTTGATTTCAAATCATAGAACCATAGAATAGTTTGGCTAGAAGGACCTGAGTGATCATCTAGTTCCAATATCCCTGCCAAGGACAGGGACACTTCCCATTAGACCAGTTGATCAATGCCCCATCCAACCAGCCATCGAAGCCTGACAGGGTTGGGCCAGCCACAACTTCTCTGGACAAACCTCTTCCAGTGCTTCACCACCCTCACAGTAAAGGATTTCTTCTTGTTATCCAACCTAAATTTCCTCTCTTTCAGTTTGAACCCATTACTCTTTGTCCTATCACTGCAGTTCACAATGAACAGTCTCACTCTGGCTTCCCTGCAGGCCTTCTTCAGACACTGGAACATTGCTGAGAGTTTTCCATGCAACCTTCTCTTCTTTGGGCTGGGTAGTCCCAAATCTCTTAGCCTGTCTTCATAGCAGAAGTGCCCTAATCCTCTTATCAACTATATGTCCTTCCTCTGGACTTGTTCCAATAATTCCACATCCTTCTTATGTCGTGGGCACCAGAACTTCATGCAATACTCTGGGTGAGGTCTCATGCAAGCAAAGCTGAGAGAAGAACCACACTCCTTGACCTGCTGCCATGCTCCTTTTGATGCATCATTTTACAATTCTTCCTACAATCCTCCCCACGATCCTTTTTATGTATTTTAGAAGCATAGACATTTTTTCTTATATAGTGATGCAATATATTCAACACTGTGGTCTATGCAGTGTGTTTTTACACATGTACATGCTGTATAAAATACACCTAGCCTGCTGCTTCAAAACTTCATTGCATCTATGTGAAACTAGCTGGAAAGCTGTAGTAGTTTTACTCTGTGCCTAGACCATATTGAATCTTGCTGTGCATTGTTCAGAATTTACTTGCTTTAAATACCATCATGATCTCAATTCACATACCTGAAATGATTAATTTGTAGGAACAATTTTAACAATAACTGCTTATGCTCACATGTTCATGAATATTGGAAGCTGCATGAAATTGGAAGTTCAAAATTAGACTACTGTAATTTCTAGGTGAATTTGATATAAGAAATTAACATGTAAAGCATTTGCAGTGAGCTGCTTTTATGAAAAAATCAATAAACTCTTGTAATAAAAATGGTAATAAACACGCTAGTTCAGTAAATAATGAAAAAAGTAGATTATGTGCTTTATTGGACTAATTAGTAAAAGCTTTATAGGATCAAATGTTCTCATCAAAATTAAAGATATTCCTTTTAGGAAGAATCATGAAAATAATTTCCCTTTTCTTACTGAATTCTGCAAACTACCGGAAACTCATTGAACTATAGCTCTTCCACAGCCTTTATATGGGTTTTTTAAAACAGGATTTTAATTTGTTTAAGTTATAAAATAAAATGTCTGAAAAGAAACAAATGAAAAAATTCCACACCTGAAATCCTGTAGGATTGCAGACATTCTCTATTGTGCTTACTAAATGTATCTAAAAAGAAATATCGCAGATTTTTTTTAAGCTTTTTTACCTTGATAGAGCTTTCCTCTGTTAATAAAAGTTTTTTGGTCCAGCTATGATTTTAAATATACATTCAGCATCGAGAAAACGCAGAAGAGTTTCCTGTTTTATTGAATGAAATTAGAATTACATCTTTCTTTTCCTTTAAATATGTGCTTTGTTGTTTTGCTGAATCAAGTTGAAAACAGTTACCCTTGGAAGGTGTCTTACCCTGCTCCCAATTAGTTTAATAGCAACTGTCAAGGATTTGAAGCAGTCCGAGAACACATTTACTCTGTCACTCTCCTAGTCCATGATTGGCTGTTAGTGACAAAATATATTCCCTCACAGTCACAGTTTCAAGCGATTCTCTTTTAATTAGTCTTACTCAAAACCATCTGTGACTGATAGAAATAACAATAGTTTCAACTTCTTTTCATCATGAAGCCTGGACTTTATGTATCTTGTCCAGAAGACTGATTGTTTATGCCAGAGCCTGTCCTGGTGCCTTCAAAAATCATTAAGTCTTTTCTGACTTGTAAGAAAACCAAAAGGCTAAAACAGACAATTTGTAAAAAGCAGAACCTTTAAAGAGGTGTAGCTTCCAGTCAGGCAGAGGTTCAGGATCTTATTTACATGAGAAAATAAAACTTTTCAGATGCACATTTTCTATCTTTAAATTTTAGTTTATCAGATTACATTTATTTTATGCTGGATCAAGGTCCAACTTCATTCATGCCTGGATGGGCTAAAGAAATGAGGTAAAGGAAAATGTGCATTTTTACAGGAAGAAATAAAAACAAAATCAAAATCTTCTTTCCAGTGCCTTAGCACATAAAATTTCACATTTTCTTAAAATCCTTAGCTATTTTGTGCACCAGGTCCATATTAGCTATAGATTTAAACTTCTGTTTAATGCAGCTGCAGGCAATGAGATGTGGGGTTTTTACCTTGATAAAGTCTACATCATAGGCAATGCAGTTCACCAGTCAAACCAGGAGAAAAAGAAACAATGAAGATGCAATTGGCTTTAAAGTCTCTCAAGAAACTTATTTTAGCTTTTGTAAAAGGAGCAGACAAAAAGAGGCATAAGCAGAAGTTCTAGCTGTAAGGCTGGCCGTCAAGTGTGTGACTGGCTGCCATGGAGAGATCAGCCAAATGGGAGACTCCAAGTGCTGTCAGAGGAGGACAGGTATGTCCACAGGAGCCAAAGGGACAGAGGAATTGAAATGCCAGATTCATGCTAGATATGTACATCATGCCAACAAACCCAGGGCTTTTCCAAGAGAAAAAACTCCTCTATTAAATATCATTTAATCTTGGTCAGACATGTCAGGTATCGCTGACTTGAGCCTTTCACGTGGTTTAAAATAAAAGTCCCCCCAAAAGCAAAACAAAGAAAATAAACCCACAAACCTCCACAATCATAACAGAAAACTTTTCTACTTGATTTTTATGAAAATGGCATTTTCTCCTGCAGCAAATATACAAGTGGTGGAAAACAAAATGAAGGAGAATGTTTTTTCAATCCAATCTAGTCTGCAAGGAATGTAAATAAGGTTTTGGTAGCGTTGTCTCAAAATCCTATATGCAAAATCATATATGCAAAACATTTAAATTTTTTAATTTTACCCAGAGTGTTATTGTTTAACTGTCTACAATGTCCCCCCAAATTAATACTAAAATATCATTATAGTTCATTATAATTAACTTTGCTTTCATTTTGATTAGCTTCATTCTGGGGCCGATCCATGGCCATTTAGTTCAATGAGAGTTGGAATGATCTCATAATTTGCCAGTTGCAAATTTTCTAAGTATAGTTTTTTTCCAAAATATTCTTTTTTTTTTTTTGTCATAGGAAAATATACGCTTTTAATCCCCACCATGTTTTCCTCTAATTCACGTACTAAGTGCCATTACATATCAGCAATTAAGGACCCAAATGGTTTAAAACACAGTATTTCTTTCCACAGACTTGCTTAAAAATAGAAAGAGAAGCATCTCTACTCAGAGATAAATTTTTGCATAGGATAGTTATTGCAGTAATGAGGTATTTTTAAAGAGAGATATAGCAAACATAATTTTTACTTGCTACTTGGTAAAACAATGAAAGCACACACAGACATTCAGGAGTCAGTAGCCATTCTAGGATGATAAAACCTATTAATTCAATTTTAAAAATGCAAACTGTCTCTCTTTTTCCCATGTATCATTTTTTATATCATATTTACCTTAATGTTCTAACAATAGCTATATCTGGATGAAGTTGGTAACCACATTATTTAGGTTAATAATTTACAAGTTCACCTTCTATTGTTACATAATCTCAATTAATCAGTGCATTTCATACTGTATTATTCAATCTGTACAATGAATCAGGAGGATTATGACTAGAAGATTGTGCTGGAGAGTTTACTTTTTTACATTTTCTTCCCTAATAAAATAGCCTATTGATACAACTGGAATTATTAAAACTTAATCACTTCACATGGTAAGACATTTTTTCATTTTTTCTTTTCCCCAGAAATCCTTCAATTTTTCAGTGTTTTATATGTGGTCAGAGTAACTTGCTCTTCTTTATAAAAGTCATTTGGTACCTTTTGCAGTCTTAAACTATTGAGTTGCTCCCATGAATCTTCACCTTCTTTATTAATTTCATTTACTAGTCTTGGAACATACATTTCTATATGGCCTGAAAATACACTATATGATAATCTCACCATGACAGTGTTCATTACAGTTCATAGCCTAAGCAGAGGTCCTTCTTGCCTTACCCTCTTCATTTGGTTTACATGGCAAAATTTTGGTAGTGGAGGTACTGCAATGGGTGGCCTCTGTGAGCAGATATCAGAAACTCCCCCCATGCCTTGACAGATCCATTTTCATCCAGCTCCAAGACAGTCCTGTCTGGCCACAGCTGAGCTCATCAGAAATGCTGAGGTTTAAGATGTTTAAGATGGAGGAAAAGTATTCAATGACAGCTTGGAGAGAGGAGAGAATATCTGAAAGAAATAGTCCTGCAGACAGCAAGGCCAGTGGAGAAGGAAGGTCAGGGACTGAGATTCCCCTGCAGCCCATGGTCAGAAAGGTTTGCCCACGCAGCCCATGGAAGTCCATGGAGATGCAGAGATCCACCTGCAGCTTGTGGAGGCCCCTCTGCTGGGGCAGGTGAATGCCCAAGGGAGGCTGTGAGACAGTGTGAAGCTCATGCTGGAACAGGCTCCTGGCAGGACCTGTATCTCCATGGACAGGGAAGCACATACTGGAGGCGGTTTTGTGGCAGAAGTTGTGATCTCAGGAGACACACACCTGAGGAAGTTTGTTCCTGAGGAGCTGCACCCTATGGAATAGGGAACATGCTTGAGCAGTTTCTGAAGCACTGCAGCCCATGAAGGAACAATATGAGTTGTAGAAGGTCCTGAATGACTGTGTCCTTTGGGTGGGTCCTCACCTGGAGCAGGGAAAGGGTGAAGGGAAGAAAGAGTATTAGAGGCATGTACTTACTGTAATTTACTGTAATTTCCTGGGGTTTGTGTGCAGAGAGGAGCTGAGAGTAAAATTTAGCCTGCAATAAAGGGAGAGGTGGGGAGAAGGTGTTTTGAGATTTGTTCTTGTTTCTCATTGTCCTACTCTGTTTGATTGACAATAAGTTGCATTTCTCTCCTGAAGCTGAGTCTGTATTGGCCACGACAGTAAATAGTAAGGGATTTTTCTATCCTTATCTTGATTCATGAGCTTGTTGGAGTACTTTTTTTCCTTGGATTGTTGAAGAAGAGAAGTGATATAGCAGCTTGGTGGGCAGCTGGTGGCCAGCCAAGCTCAAACCATCACATCTACGTCACTTTTATTCCTTGTTTCTTTAGAGGTAATCTGAATGGTTCTTCTAAGAGAGACTAAGCTCTCTCAGAGAATATAAGTCTCTACTAAAAAATATTGTGAAGACCATGCCAGCCCATATATATGAGTGCGTAAATGTTCTGAAGTGTCTAAGGTGTTTGTATAGATGTAGTCCAGAATACATTTCACAATACTTGAAGGTACAGCTTTCTGCCAATGCACATTCTGCAGAAGTTCCACTTGATCTATCTTTAGTTGTGCAGGCACATGAGTCTGGGTAAAGAAAAGTAAGATTGGTTTTCCTGAAGTACAACTAGTGTGGGGAATATTACCATTGAAACATATATAACATAACAGTAGCAGTTACTTTGCAAGTACTTTAAATTTTGTTTACTTGATATAATTTTGTTTAAGTTAATTAGATAAGCAAGGAAGAAACTAATTTTCTGAGAATTTTCTTGGGCTTGGAAGGATTTGTACCCTACAGCTCTCTCTCATATCAGCCACCTGACAGAAGAAACTATGTCCATAATATCATGCATATCTCTGTTCAGAACATTCTTAGCTCATGTCCTCAAAGTTTGTTTTAGTTTTAATACTTAATCAGGAAGACATAGGCTAATATCTGTGAACTGGAATATTCTCCTAATTTGATTTTGGTAATATCTAGTAGTTTAGTAAATAGAAGTAGTAAATTGGCTCATAAATTAGGATATCCAACATCCATTATTCAATGCAATATTCTTTTTAATACTTTCCAGCTGAGAAGGAGATATCTTCCCAGCATTTGTCCTGATGAATGTCAAGACTAAGCCAGCATGGCTGGAAGCAAACCTGGATGCAAACATTTCATTTGCTGCCCACTATGTTTCACTGATAGTGACCACGTTATTTCCATTGAGGAGCTGAATTTTATGTTTTATTTATCCAGTCCTCAGATACACTGGTCTGCTTTTCTCCAGGATGGATTGTCTACTCTTTTTATCTGTCAGTATCCTAACTGGTGGTCATAGCATTTCTTCACTGGAGATAGCAAGGCAAATTTCAGCAGAATAGTAACTCTGCTCAAATTAATCATTTACACTGTTTGCACAGATCTTTAAAACACTCATTGAATGCATTGTCTATGTCAATCAATGTGTAAATATTATAGGCACTATCAGGTCTCAGTTTCTCAAATATTTAAAGAATTATTTTCTCACTAAAACAAGACAGAAAATGTGCTATCTCCTGACTTACTAGGCTTAAATGTGGAAATTGGACAAAAGTATGTCTACAAAGCAAATTCAAACCAGGAAAAGAAACTATTAGAAGCAGAGATGCCACTTTCTACAGGAAGAGAAATGCAGCTGGGCAGTGTCCTGGTCTTGCATTGTTAAGACCAGCTGTTGTACTACTAGCACTTGCTTCCAGCATGTTATAAATAAAACCACTCCTCATAGGCAGGATATATCAATTTCATATCACATTAATAATGCACATTACACCTACAAAATTCTAGGTAGCCAGGTAAAGTGAAATTATCACCTGTCACTGAGTACAAAGACAGACACACAGCAACTGTTTAATTCCCTATTTAAGCCTATCATTTCTCATTGCTAGTTAGGTTTTTATTTTAGGTGTGATTTCCGTATTCTTTGACTATGAAGTCATCACATATGGAATTGGAAAAGCTATCTGTCTCATCATAGGACTGGGATCATTATGCATGCTATCCACACATGATTAAAAATCTGATGTTTTCCACAGTAATATGACTTCATTTTAAGTTCTGCAGGTGGTCTGTGATTGTTATCCTTTTCTACCCTTGAAAGCTTGGGGCACAAACTACAGCAATTGTTTATTTTCTGTAATGTGTAACCAAAATATTTAACCAACAGGCATTTTACTCTCAAATTTTAATCTCACAAATATCTTGTGTTTTGTCTTCTTTTTGTCTCTTGTTTCTCTGTGCAAATTGCACCCAACTATATCAATATTGCTCTTATGAATGTTATCTCATGAACTTTCAGTTATAATAACTAGGTGATAGTCACCATCATTCAGTGACATTCTAAGCAATGATTGTTCATATACTTTAGGTATTTAAGTACCATAAGAAAATTATAATTAGTTCAATAAAGTTCATATTCAATTGCAAACTCAGTTCAGGACCTAGAAGACAAAAAAAGTTACCATCAACAACAGTTTTCCTCAATCTGCCTGCATTCTAAGCCTTATAATAAACATTGCCATGCTAGGCAGGGTCTAGGAAAGTGACACTGTACCTGTTAAAAATATTGTGAGGTAAATCAGGAGTCAAGCAGTCAATTCTCTTCAAAGAAACCCATACAGATGTCAGTAAAACAAATCATCTGCAGATTTCAATTTTTAGCTTGTATACCTCTTCCTTCCTCTATGTCTGACCACAGCAGTGTGCCATCATGTTCTTTAAAATTCTTGTGGGAATTTATTGCCAATGCACTGTTCACTGACACTGAAAAACAAAGCCCATTTTAAAGATTCAAAACACTGCTTACTTCCATCTGTTTTCTATAAACGATGATGCCAAGTAAAGGTCTTAAAATAAGTCTTAACATGTTGATTACACCTATGAAACAATGAAAGAATATTTCTGCAAGGTCCAGTAAAACTACTGTAAATCACTAAATTAGGCAATATGAGACTTCAGAGCGGAACTCAAGACTCATCTATTGTGCTGCTTGTGTGTATGGCCTGTGTTCTAAGGGTTTTCAATTAGAGCAATAATTCCTTTCCTTTGAATGATTCTCTTCAGATACCAAGAATAGATAATGCGTGTGTAAACCTCTAGTTCAAAGGCTAGACAGAAAAGGGGGATAGAAGAAAGAATAAAACAATCTGCAAAATAAAGGATTGACTAGCAGAAAAGAAAGTTTAGATCCAGCACACCCACTCAGCCAGATGTTCTTCACTGGATCCATTCCACCTGCTGTTGTATCTTGCTGCAACATCCAAAGAGAAAAGAGGTGTCACCAGCAGCAATTAAACAAAAGCTATGTCTAACCTTCAGACTTTTCTTTCCTTTTGCCTTGATTTTCATTAAGTTTTGGGCTTCAATAAAACAAAGCAATAAGTGAAGGAAAAAAGGAGACAAAAAAGGGGAAAAAATGGGGAACCAGTTTTTAGTAGTTTTTAATTTTTAGTATGTCCATGATATCTGCTGACTTTGCATGAGCTATTGTTGCACAATTCCTCACTGGGAATTTCTATATCTCTAATAGAAATAAAAAGTATTCAAAGAGGTTTGATAGATTTACAGTGAGGTACTATGGTGGTTCAGAGCATGTGGAAGGCATATAACAGCACTCTAATACAACATCTTCAACTTTTTAGCCACGTTTGTTAAAGCTGTATGCCATGTCTCTTCAAAATTTCTCTAACTTTAAGAATTCCAGATCACTATTTGAAGCTATTGTAATATATGTTAATATGTATGTTTGGCACTTATTTGTGATAATAAGGCACCTTCATAAAATAAAAGTTAAGGTAAAATATGTTTTTATATCATAGAGAATAAAAGAATATTTTTAAGAAATCCTTTTGTAGCCCAAAACACTGAAAAGGAGAAAAGGAAAGAAGGAAATGAAAAGTACTTCAGAGAACAATGCAGGAAAAAAAGGGTGATTATATTACAGCAGAACCCTCTTCAGGACACTCCAAAACATTATGCTCAGTGCTGCTCATACCATTTAGTTTTGAAATTATTATACCTAAGTCAACTTCAAACACCTCCTCTCTTAAAAGAAAATGAGTCATTAACAATGCCAACAGATTTCTGCTGTTATATTCAACTAAATTAGGGTGCTAAGAAAATAGCATACATATTTATGAGAAGAGTTTCTACATAGAAGGATGTTATCAACTCCTAATAAAAAGAAAGAGCACTTAAAAATATTTATGAGTTATTGAATAAATAGGTAAAGATAATGAAAATAGGTAGATAAACAACATCAACAACAGAAAAAAACCCCTCTGTACCATAGAAAACACCTTTCTTTCTAAGTCATTTATACAAAAGCCATTCTTATCACCTTCTATTTATTACAACCCGTTCCTCTCACCAGAGAGCTGAGACGAATAGAGCAACGCACAAAGATTCACAGACACTGCAAGATAGCAAGGTACAACTGATGTCTTTGTGAATATAGACTGTGGGCTAACACAGCAATTTTGATTATTTTCCTTTTTTTTTTTTTCTTTTATATTCAACATAGTTCAAAGACTTTCTGAAACACTGCAATGAGACCATAGGCTTCAAGGTGCACAAAGTGCTTGTCATTGATGTCTCTCCTCCTTCTGGTATTCTCACCATTCTGTAAAAACGATCTTTTCTAATCCCATTTTTATATAGACAACCCCCTCCTTCCATGTACTCCCTCAAAACATGCACATGCCATACCACAGAAAGTGACTGTATGTAGAATTGGTATGCAGCAACCCCTAACCTTCATGTATCTTTAGGTACCTGAAGACTTACTCCTCCTTCATCCTTTCCCCTAAGGCTTCCCTTTTTTGATCTAAGACGCTCAGTGTTACTTAGCAGGATTTGATTTTTCAACTATTTCTTTTTTTCAGTGTCCTACTGTGGACGAACTCTAGGTGAACCACACCTCTGTCAGAGCCCAGTGACAAAAGGTGGATACAATACTGCCATGAAGTTATGTGGGAACGGAGGAGGGCATTATTATCAGAGTTGCCTCTGTGATTTATGACTGTATAATTGGTTTCATTCATTGTGATATTTTAATCCTTTCTACAAAACTGAACAGTTTCTCATAAACTTGCATTCATGTGCTTCATTATTTCTGAATAAATGTTGACATTTTTGGATTGTGCCCAGATATTTCAGACTAATTCCTCTATCTGAAGACTATTTTGAATACCTCCTCTCTTCCTAGTACCCCTATGATTCATCCTGCTAATTTAATAAACAGATTTTCCACTACACCATCCCGTCTGATAAAACACTGAACAGAACTGAAGCTACCTTCAGATTGCTCTGATATACTGTCCAGTGCCTCCTTCCTTTTTACTTGTGAACAGTCAATAAATGTGAAAATTGATCAGTCATGCTCCTCAAATAGGTACAAAATATTTTCTTCTTATTTAGAAAATATTATGGAAGATAATCTTAGACTTAATATCAAGATGATATGCACCTAATGTGTCCCTCATCTACAAAGTTCGTTAATTTTTTTCAGAAAAAGATTTCCACTGTTTGACATCATTTGTTGATATGTCAGATACTACTCATCTGTGTGTTGTCTTCTGAGTAGTTTGGATCTTATTCGCTAAGATTTTGTTCTGGTATTATTTTCTCTCTGCCATCCTAAAAACATACAAAAGACTTTTCAACCAAATGAGAATTCTCGCATTTTACATTTGTAGACATTTGTATTTGCTGTTTTCAAATAAATCCTAGAAGAAACTCTCATCTACCCAAGGCTTTGGGATTTGTTTGAGGGGATTTTTGATGGTTTTATTTTTTTTCAACTTTTTATTTTCTATTTCCATATCATATGGTCTAGATTTACCGTGTACGTATTTCTACAGTTCCCCAAATTCACATCTCTGCAGTTCACTAAATGTCTGCTTTTTTTATATATTTCAAAGTCTTTAATTTTGTTCTTTTCACCTCTAAAACTTTGTGTCCCTGTCATCTCTTTCATCTTATTAATAGCTGATCCATATTTATCCCATTTATTTACAAATAAAAATTTTTGTAGAAATAATAATTATACATTTCTATATTAAAAAAAAAAAAAGGTTTGGGGATTTTTTCTTAACATGGAGTTGTTGGGGTGATACCCCAAACTTATAAAATAAGTTTTCTTTGGTTCCCTATTCTGCAGAGGAGCACAATAATATCAGTTAATACTGGTGAAAATCACATTAAGTCTTATTTCACCCATTTTTACAATACCAGGCTATTGAATTATAACTTTTCAGAGAGTTTTAGAAAGTCAGAAAGCACATCCTTAAAAGTATGGGTTACTCAAGGCTACCGCTTCTACTGCTGCAAAAAGCAGATGAGAGAAGAAAAAGCCTGTACTATCCTTCACTAAACAAAAGAGGTTACTAAGGATATACACCATTATTCATTATAGGAATATGAGTGCCAGCATCAGTTAAGGAAGTATTGTTATGTGGAAATCAAACAGCCAGTTCCTTTTTCTGTGTCCCAGTTTTACCCCTCACTCACTCACCCAAAAGTTTTGCTTTGGCTCTGCCTTGACTCCGCAGCGGATGTTCGGTGGTTCGAGCGCTGGATGCGTCTCACCCACCACAACCATGCCATGGAAACAATGCTGTCCTTCACATTCACCCACAGGTAAGGTCATGGAGCACAGTCCAAATAATGCCATTAACGAGGGTGTGTGCACTACCTTTGTACAGCCCCTGTATCCGTAAGGAAAACACCAGAGCCAGTGAAGCTTATCCTCCAGTCATGGACAAGTAAACGTTGTTATCTTAAGAGTTTAATGTGACTCGTTAGCAATTCACTACACTGGAAATGCACCGCTTTTAATAAATTTCAGTGGAATTCTTGATATGTTCCATACATAGGACATGAAGTAAAATGATAGGAAAGACAAACTGTGTGCAGAATAATTTTGTTTCTACCTGGGTTCAGGAAATAATGAACACTACTAGATTCAAGCAGTACAGATCAGCTATAGATGCAGATAGTCATCTCACAGTGTAATACAAACATGCCGTTCCTAAAACATATGCTAATTTGTTTGCAAATTAGAGTCTACCTATTCTAAACTCTGAAGCAAGCATAGTTTAGCTATAATTTGAAAGGTTGAACTAGGGAAGTCCTCATTCTCTTTCATAATGTGAGTGACAGAAGTTGGATGTGCTGTAGTACTACTCATATTCTAAAAGGGTGACTCATTGTCAACACACACAGAGTCTTTACCCTAAATGAACTTTCAATGTTTCAAAGTTAGCTGCTGAATACTACTCAGCTGAATAAATTGGTATTGGATAGATGAAAATATTTCTCAGCACTAAAAAAATAAAATTAACATATAATAAAATCAAGTACAATAAATAAAGAAAAATAAGATTAAATATCATGTATTAGAAAGAGTATTGCTTTTGAGTGCTGCATAAAAAAGTCTCACAAGAATGTGTCAGCTCTAAAGACTCACAGCCGCAAGCAATATTAAAATATTTTACTTTAAATGGAAGGCATATGTACTCACAGATATAAAAATTCCATTTCTTTTCCACAGCACTATTTCTGCAAGTTTGGAGGGATTTTGTTTTACTATGCTTTGTCTTTATTTTTATTTTCTTTTAAATGCTTTGAATCTAAATTCTCCAAAATGTCATGTTTTTATCTCTGAGTTTTTCTAATGATCACATAGTTGTCTGCGGATTTGGTTCCTTGTTAGCCTTTAGTCCTAAGCAGCCCTGCTGAGCACTGTTGCTTTCTAATTATTTTAAGCATATCAATTAAACCTTCTTCTTAGTGTTTACATGAGAGACTTCTGTGTAAGAATGGCAGACACCCTCACAGAAAGTCATCAGATCAGTTCAAAGACTGGTGACAAAGGTCATTAACGAAATGACTGAAAGAGAAGGGTTTCTTTCTACAGTCTTGAAAAGGGAAAGAAAGTATAATGAGAACACTACTCTGAATCCTCACTTTCTCAGTGCTAGCTGTAGCCCTTAAAAATGCCTGATTACAAGAAATCTATTCAAAGACCTTTCCTTAACCTGAAACAACATTTAAAAAGAAAGTTCTTTCCTGCATTTTCCCTATCCCTGGGAAAAAAAAAAAAAAAAGAAAAAAGAAAAAAAAAAAGGAAATATTTAGCTCCACTTCAACTTGCCAGATATCAGCTGGAAATACAATGCAATAGAGAGAAAATCGTCTAGGAGTTTCTATAGTGTGTAGGAGAAAACTTCCTTATACAGCTGTCAAGGGAGCCAGCTAGGGAACATTACCATGGGATCTGGGGATTTTAGTCTACAGAGAAGGACTTGTAGGTGCTGTGATGGTTGGAGGGCATCTTGAGCATAACAGTCATGAAATTTATATGAATTTCAGCCATGAGATGTAGAATTATATGAAGAATAGAACAACCTGCCTAGCTAGCCTATTTGTGTTACTCATTTCATTACTCAACTGGAATGGAGCCTGTACAGGTGTGCCATCACAAAAAGACCTTTGATAACTAATTTATTTCATGGGGCTTAAGCTTTTTCGAAAATTTTTACTTAATATTATAGGTTTTGAAATCCAATCTAATATTCAAACTAATTACATATATATATATATACACTGCACAGGGTAAGAACATAATTCGATCTTGATAAAATAACCATACTTTTTACTGCCTCACTTATTTTCTCTATATTTTGTCATGCAACAGTTGCAGATGATCATCTTGTCTTCCCATGGGACTGCTTTGTATATGCCTATTTTTCCATTCAGAGCCCTGAATCCTTCTCAGGGCTAATCAGACAGTATTATACAATGTTATTCCCATTATGGCAGAACAAAGATCCATAATGCCCAGAATCTTATCTCCCATACTGGTCGAGACTGGATTTTTGCAGGAGTGTATAGGTAAAGAAAAAGAAGTTAGGCACTTCTCTCAATGAAGATGAGGTTTTAGTGTTGTACCCACATTGTTGTATTTAATAGCCCTTAATGGGGCTCACTTCCATCTGTTCAGCTAATTGCTTTTTGAACTGATTTATATTTTGGCATCAAAAATATCCTGCAGCAATGAGTTACACAATTTAATTATGTATTGTATGAAAAACAATTTACACTTCAACCTGATAATTTACTTGGGCCCTTGCTGGTTTTTGTGTCATGAATGGTGTATAACATATCTTAAAACACTTTTGACCTGCTATTCATGACTTCATATATTTCAATTATATCATCCTTACTCACCCCTTTTCCAAATTTGAACATCTTTGCTTATAAAACTTCTCCTTGTATACAAGTCATTCTCTATGGTTCATTATCAAAATTACCCTTGCCAATACAATTTTTAATTCTGGTGATCTCAGCTCAGCAGAACAATGAGTTTTACTCTTTTGTAGTTTTATAGTGGAACAATGCTCAGTAAACAATATGTGCAACACCAGAGACTTCACCACACTCTGTATCTTTTGTTAACACCAATCTTTTTTTTTCTCTTTTGGACACCATTGATTCTATTAAGGTATCTTTCTTGTAATCTCACGTTATCACTCTAAGAACCTTGTTGATACAATTTTGCAACAGATTCTTGCAAATGCATTCATACTGTACCAACCATATCAAATTTGGCTGTGTGCTTAAGTGATTTCTTCATACACCAAATGAATGTGAAATGTGACTCCCCTTTACAAAAGTCACATTAGCTGTTCTCCACTGCATCATGTTTATCAATGCATTTATTAATGCAACCAATTTCTAGCATTTACAAAGATTTACTCAACATGAAAGTGAGATTAGGTTGCCTGTACTTCTGTGAGTTTTAAATATTTGAACTCCTCATTAGCCAAATACCAAAACTAATTAGAAAGGTTACCTGCAAATCGCTACTTTGTAGACAATTAACAATTATCAATCACAATTAATTTTACGTTCAGCAATGTCTCAGTTTTCTCTCCCGAAACTCCTGGCTGAAAACATTTTGATCTTGGTGATTTATTGCTACATGTCTGTAATCTTTTCTACTGTTGCTGCAACCTGAAACTGAAGGATGAAGCCAATTTATCACTGAGCTGTACAATTACTTTGGAGCCCAGATGTTAAACCAGCATTTTGACAATTCCTCCTTAGATTTTGCTCAGTTTTTAGTTCTAGTGGATGCTGAAGTTCTGTTTAGAACTCAGGTGTTCTAGAAATGAAGTCTTCATTTTGTGAAAACCTTACTTTTTTCTTCAAACACAGAAATGTCTGCCAAGTTACTATTGGCATGACTCTTACATGAGTAGATTGAACATCTGTAACAGTGCATAGGATTGTTTATTCAAGCTGAAAATTGCTCTTTGCCTTACTCTACACATGTAGAGAAATCAGACATTGCCAATTATATTCTGCTCATGTTTCAGATTTGTTCTTTCTATTAAAACTTCAAACTTAGAGAAGGCATGAAAATGAAGAATTAATTTGTCATGTTACTCTGGAAGTCTCGATGCTTAAACAGTAGTCTTTACTCCCTGATTCTATTTTTTTTTTTCTGTATGAAGACCCTGTGTTATTTTAGCTGAACTACACTTACCCACCTGTACATGTGCTGTTTGCTATCTGTACACAGTCTTTCATTTAACATTTTTGTAGTTATGCTCTGGAAAGATGATGTTGTCTAGGTGAAATTTACCTAAAAAAACCTGTCAAAATTTACTAATGAGATTAAAAAGCTAATAAAGTTATAAAATGTAGATCCTCCATATACTTGGCAATTATGCTGTCATTCTATGATTAGATTTCTAGATAAAGAAGCTATAAGGGAAACTCTAAGAATCTTGCATAATATACAGTACAGACATTAAAGGAAGTAATGAAGACTAGACAAATGTTTGCAAATTACAGTGTAATGTTATTGCAATTGTTTAAAACCTACATTATTATTATGGTTATTAAAAAATGTGATGAACACTTCAGTACTTTTAGTCAAAATAATACTTTTTACATAAATTAATTAGAAAATTTATTCTACTATTTGATAAAACTATAGTTCATTAATACTTTACCTTTTGGTCTGGAAAAACTTTTAGAATAATATAAAATTTATATTATCACAGATGGATTTCATTACTCCATAAACTGACATTTTAACAGTTACTCAAATATTTAATATATAATTTTCTCTAACAACTAGTCATCAGCCAAAGTTCCCCAATATATTTCATTACATCCAAAAATGTATCACAACAGTAATTTAATCATTTTCTAAACCTCAGCTGTTGTGTTCCATACATTGGTATCCCTTTCATGTTTTGATTCATTGATAGATTATTTAAATTGCAAATTACTTCCTTTCAATCCTAGATTTCCCCTCTTGGATCTACTTAAGTTTCAACTCACATCTTGCAAAAAAAGAAATTTCTTCATCTGCCTACTTATTTATAGCGGCAGAATTTTCCTTTGATCTCTCTTTTATGCAGCACTTAATGCCTCCGTATTTAATCCAAAACCATCTAAATGTTCATTTTATGTATTTTTCCACCTTATACAGTAATACTTTTTCATGTCAATTTCCCTTCTCTTTCTTTTTTTCCTAATCTCATAGGTCACCCTCTCACAGACTTTGATATTACACAAGAATTTTGAAGTTAAACAAGAATTGATTATCTCACTCACAATTATACCTTTGATAAATCGCAGCAAAATTTTAAAGATTGAAGTTTTACCTCTCCTTTTGACAAAAAAAAAAAAGGTTACTTTTTAAAATTCTTTCTTCCCAGCTAGATTGTGATTTTATTTAAAAATTGAAAATAGAAACCAACCCACCATTTATTTAAAAATATTTAATGGGGTTAATTAAGTCAAAATATGAAGGAAATGAATCACAGAATTTCTAGGTTGAAAGAGACCTTCAAGATCATCGAGTCCAACCCATGCCCCAACACCTCAACTAGACCATGGCACCAAGTGCCCCATCCAGTCTTTTTTTTAAGCACATCCAGGGATGGTGACTCCACCACTTCCCTGGGCAGACCATTCCAGTACTTTATCACTGTTTCCATGAAAAATGTGTATACATAAACCCGTTCTCTAGGACTAAACTTTCCTAATCCACAAATCATGGAAGCCCAGAAGCCACAGGATAACAAACAGATATTTTTTCCTTGGCACAGGCACATCAGAAAGGCCAGGACTAAAGATGCAGACATTCAGAGTCCATAACCTTTTCTTTCTTCCAGTCTGCTTCTTTTACTTCTCTGTACATAATTTTGTATAGTATTTCTGAGAGTATGTGCATTCCTATGTAGGAATTCAGCTCTGGATTTGCACTTTTGCATTTCACTCCAGAAAGTATATCAGTAACTAAAGTGGCAGCCATCACAAGAAATGCAGGTACAGAGCTCCTGAGATTCCCAAAGATATACAGTGCATTAGACAGTAGCATTCATACAGTTAATGGCATGTACCCAGGTTCTAACAGAAAAACACTGGGGGATGGGTGAAATGGTCCAGTTGATGACTTAGTTGACGTTTGGTTTCTCCAAGAGCCTGCAAATAAGTAGATTTGGGAACTGTGGCCTGAGGCATGCACATGTACCAGATGTGGCTGCTCTTCTGCTCATTGGGGTGAGGTGGGCAGCAGCTGCAGGGGTCTGTGGTACACCCTGCACCCCAACAGGCAAGTAGACAGGACTGGCTGGGAGGTGAGGGATAGCAGACTGGAGAGCTCATGTGAGAGGAACCTGCAGGGGAACATGGGTGGGAGGGTTGGTGTCAGATTGGGAAGTTTGCAGGCACATGCTTCCATACAAACTGATGAGGCAGCTGTGGCAGTGTAGGGGCTGGCTGTGATGGTGCCGGCTGCTCTGTGCCCTCTGAAAGCCCCCAGGCATACCCCTGCTGATGTGGAGGTCTCAGCATAGCATAGTTAGCTCAGGACCATTACAATAAAAGCTACAAGTACCACTAGAGGGCATTGAAAACACCATGAATAACTTTTGTCTAACACCAACAAAAAGGCTTGAAAAGACCCAGATGAGAAAAGCCAGGAAGGATGACAAGAAGGGCACAGAAAACATATGAGTCTATGCAGTGTATATTCACAGAAACAGAGCTGAATTGAAGGTGTTGAAGGTCCAGAGCTAACAATGCCAGACAATTTCTACAGAGAAGATGAGTTAATACTAAATTTTATGTCAGCACTCAGATAATTAGCTAATTTACATATTTCAGCCTGTAGGCCATCTACTTAATGACTAGTGAATGTTATAAAACGTTGACAAAAAATTATGTTGCATACAGCACCTAAAGATCAAATGGTGATCTTTAGCTTCATTGAGGGCAATAGAAACAGCAGTGGGTAACAAACGCTTTAGATTTGCCAGTCGAGGCAAAGAAAATTGTTGAGATGTCTGTGCAGGTTGAGCAGGAGGGCAAAACAAAGGGTGCCTGCAATCATCCAAAAAGCAGAGTTCTCATTTCTATTGTAACAGTTAGACATTTTTGCTTCACATTATCTCAGCTGTGCAACAGAACTAAAAGACACAAAGGAAAAGGCACCTTGTAAGCAACAAGGTCTGTCAAGTATTGTCACTTATAGAAATACGTGTTAAGTTTTCCTGCAGCCTTTTCCCAGCACTGGAGATTTTTTTTTTCTCTGCATGCTCTGACTTATCTTATGGAAAAAAAAAAAAAAGAAAAAAAAGAAAAAAAAGAAAAAAAAGAAAAGTCTGCCAATGGTGTATGTCAATGCCAATGTCACAAGATCTCTTTTTAGAGGCTCAGTGTCCCAAATGGTCACATAAACTGAACCTCCTTACCACAGTTTGCACTGCCTAGAGGGATCATATAAAAGATTTATTTACTGTTTAGAGTGATTCTTTAGGAGAGCAATGTCCCTCTGGATCATTTTATTTTGTTTCTGGTCTGAAAAAGTCTGCATACAAATATATTGTACAGTGCAAAGTCAAAGGGGTATCAGTCCTTTAGGCCAGTAGGTCAAGCAGGACCAAAAATACTTCACAGAAGAGGGTGGAAATATGAGAAAATGGAAGACAACCACAGCTGGAGAGAAAAACCCAGCATTTGTCATGATAGAGGAGGAAAAATTAATCAAAGTGTGAACGCAGACTTCCTAAAACCTTGAGTCAGCTGTGAAATCCTAATTTTGATATGTACAATATATCTCTTCCTATCATCAAGGAAGAAAAAATATAGAAAGTGTCTTACATGTAAAAAGGCAGAAAACAGACAAGCATACTCAAGGAAGAAGTTTTTTTTTTAAACAAAGCTTTCCTTGCTGATACTGAAATATATGGAAAAAATATATATATACCTGAAAGCAATGAGAAAAATTGACCCAAGCTGGTAAATGTTGTTTTAAATTTTAACATAAAAACTGTTCATTCAAGAACCATATTCATAGCAAATTTTTATCAACTAATTTTTGCAGAAACATTAAATCTGAGGGAAAAGTTCTTGTGGGATTTGTCAATTTTGATGCATTCTTGTAAAAAAGTGACATCCTCAGCCACAAACTCTATTGTCACGTGCATATTCCTAACATTTCAGACTACAGAGACTCACAGATTTAGTACTTTACTTAGTAGGCAGCATGACTGATCTTACATGTTACTGACCCCTTAGAGGTATGGGGTTCAAATGGAGCATCCAGCAGAGCACTGTGACAGAGGAGAGCTTTCAGCTGGTGAGCAACCTGTCTGAGAGAGAGATGTAGATCCCTTTCTTCTCCTTGCATTACCCAGATTTTTGTTATAAGTTTCAGCTCTTGCTTCTTGCTCTTCAAAATTTAAAATGTTACACAGGTTCAAATTTTCCATTTGAAGTGTGTGGCACTGGCATAGAGACAACATTCCCTGAACCAAATTTGAGAGTCACTCAAACAGTTTAATTTGTGAGGTTCCTTTAGGAAAATATAAATTTCTGTAACATGCACCAATTATATTATCATAAGTTGGCTTTGTGTCCCCCAGTAGTGCTTACTTTATAAATATTAAAATAAAATATTTTACATAAGAATAAGCCATTATAATGATATAGTACATTGTATGTTATATGGTCATTTCTAGAACCCCTTACAGTGCAATTATTTTTCATTTTATGTTGTCATGACAGTAGCAATATTTTAAATTTCTACAATTCCATTTACCTTAAGTAAAAAATATTCATTTTCCTGCTACACTTACAAAATCATGAACAGAAGGACCATTAAATGTTTTAAGACATTAATAGAAGCATGACTTTAAATGGATATTAATGCACAATGTAAGAAAAGCTATGAGGCTTGTAGACATCCTGTTTGGAATCTCTGAGTCACAGAAACACTCCTTATCTTCCTTTAAATCAGATCTTCAGACCTCCAGGAATCCTTATGGTTCTCTTTAAAGTAATTTTTTTAAAGAGAAAGGGATCTAGTCTGACATCATTAGTTAGTTGTGTACTATTCCAAACAAGAAGCCACATTTGGAAAGTGCTCTTTACCACTGAGTTGACAACTCTGTCCATTTTCTCTGTCTTGCTGTGCTTTTAGATAAGTTGTCATTTATGATCAGCTGATGACGCCCAGTCTTTTTTGCAATTTCTCTTTCAAAAAATTTACCATGTCATAACATTCAGCAAATATTAGACCAGACATGATTAATCTCTAAGAGAGTATAAAAATAAATCCACAATATTTAGGACACTGTGACCCAAACAAATTCACTGAAGCACCACTGAAGACACAAAATACATCAAATTACATTAACAATCCCTGAAGAACTTAATTAATAATACAATATTTTATAATACTCTCCCAGTAAACCACTAATCCCCCAAAAAACCGAAAACTACAAAGCAAAGCAAAAAAATCCCAAATGATACAATTATTGGAAATAGTTCAATGGAAAAGATACCATGGGTTTCAGTTTTTCCTGTATGCATTCACAAAATGAAGTAAATTTGTTAACCCTGTAATTCTTCTGGAGATGAGATAACAAACAACAGTAACCTTTATTTAAACAAAATTTCAAGATCAAGTGTTAATAGCTATCTTTCCATTTTTTTACAGAGTATTGAGCAGTATATGAACTGAAAAATTAGCTAGAACCTGGGGCATCTTTTTTCCACTATCAGTTTGTACATTCACAGATATTCTCTAAAAAGACACAGAAGTGTCTTCTCTAAAAGTAAAGGTTTATACTACTAGGTACAAAGAAAGATACATCGCCAAAGTACAAAAATTATTACATTAGTACAATTTTATTTTGCGTATATGTATACATACAGGATCCAAAAGAATATTAATTCCTGTCTTAAATGTAATTAAACATTCACTTGACTACTACAACTGTGTAGCAGTCAACAATCATTAGATATGTTGATATTCCCCTGGAGACACCAAGTCACAGAAAGAATATGTCATTTTAACTGAATCTTCGTTTCCTGAAGAGAAACAGAAACATTTGCAATAACATCAAAAGTTATAGAGTTTTTTCCAACTGAGAATCTATAAATTTAATGGTTGTTCAGTCTTAGAAAACAATACTATCTTGCTTTAGAAGTCAGAGAATATATTTTAATTACTGTGGTCAAAACTCTACAGAGCTTTTGCTGTTTCAATGGCTTTCTCTGCCATTTTTCACCTTTTCCAAGATATTAGTAAGAACATCAGCATCAAGAAGTGCTTCATGCTGAGAATCTGTAGTTGGATTATTTTAAATAATACTGTTATCATAGAGACCTGCAACGATTTTCAAATAATTAGAAAAATATTTCTGCATGTA
This sequence comes from Pycnonotus jocosus, assembly GCA_013400435.1. NCBI lineage: Eukaryota > Metazoa > Chordata > Aves > Passeriformes > Pycnonotidae > Pycnonotus > Pycnonotus jocosus. The sequence continues at coordinate 13,701 of VWYP01026938.1, read as the reverse complement.
CAATTTTCTGTATGTAGTTTGATTTCAATAATTCTGTGTTTACCAAGCCAGGCCAAATTGCATTTCCATTCATCTTGTCAACTGTAAAGTCTTTTTTCTTGTACTGTGCTGCCACTCTTCCTTGAAGAATGGTTTTATCCCTATCAGTGATCCACTTTCCATCCATTTCTAACATTACTTTAGCACTAATAATGCATCAATTTTCTGTTAGATTGGTGATTGTTCTACTTGTTCTGTGATGTATTGTATTGGAACAATAAAGCCTAGATATTGTGCCTCATGCAGATAGTATACAACCCTTGAAAAACAAGATAATTCTCATTAGAAAACAAAACAACGGCTGCATAGGATTATTCGAGGTAATTTTCACCTATTTTGGAAATATATTAAAAATGTGTTATCATGCATTTAAGCAGTAGCTGAGGCAGCTTCTACACTCAGAGAAAATGTAAGAAATTTAAGAGTCTTTTCTTTAAAATAATCTTCCCCTTGATGGAGCATTTATTATAAAGATAGCTCAGATAGTTTTGGGGGACATAAGAAAGTATTTCCCAGTCCAGCTGACCATGATCTTGTTTTCAGGCAGTATCAGAGGGAACTGAGACCTCAGATTAAATGAAAGTGTTTTCCATCAGAGTTTTAACTTAAAATTCTAACCCACATCTTCTCCAAACTTTAAGGAACCTGTTTTTCAGTCTTTTCAGTATTATCACCAGGCTCTGAGACCTTAAAAATCCACAGGTACACAGAAGACTGTTAATGGTTGAACTTTTGCATATGGAAACAACCAAGTCTTAAAATAAATTTCCAGAGAAATTGTTAAGATCTGTACCTTGTCCCTGCTATTTTAGTAACTGGACCCAAAGCCTGTATGTACCAAGCAGATAGTTCTTACTTGGAAAGGAATTGACTCTCCCATTTGTTTTCTTCCTTGAGTGCTATCTCCTCGCAAAATTTTTAGACACAAAATCAGCTTTTTAGGCAATATTGCTCAAAAGTTGGCACAAATTACATAGTTTTGGTCAGATTTGGGGGTGGCGTTTTTTGTTATTGTTGTTGTTTTTGTGGGATTTGGGGGTTTTTTGTTTGTTTGGGGGTTTTTTGGGGTTTTTTTTGGATGTTGAGGTTAATTATTTTTACATGCTAGTTACTTTGCTAGCTACATTGCTTAGATGCAAAGGTGTGACTTTGTCTGAAGGATGGATTTCTTTTTTTCCCTTGTTCATTTGGCAGAGGAAAGATAAGTGATAGTCACATATAACAGGAGGTGAGCAGTCACCTTGAAATGGCTAATGGTAGCTGGTCAGTAGCTCCAGTATAGCCATAGCTGAATTTATGGACAAAATATTGAAGTTTAGTGCATTTTATTTTTAAAGATAAAAAGAGGGAACACTGGGCTTTGTTATCTTCTTGCCAACAGTAATCTGAAAATCAGCTCTGAGCAAATCAAATAGTCTGATCTCACAAGTTTCCTGCCTTTCCCTGCTAAATCTGTCTGCTTTCCATGAGCATGGGAGAAAGGTCATAGTGCAAATTCTCTGAATCACTCATCCTTTGTGTCTCAGTGCTGGTGAAGTTGTAGAAGTAGCATGCTTAGATGAAACCTTCTTTACACAAAGTTGTGTTTCCTAACCTTTTTACCTGAGGGATTATCATACAGTAAGGATGATATGGTCAGGGGCCATAAGCAGGAATGTCTATTTTTCTGCTGTGAGAAGAGGTGGCACAATCCTTTCTGCCATCAGCTCCCATTTTCTCTCTAAATCTAAAAAAACTATTGCAGTAATACATTCAAAATATAGACACTTGATATCTCTGAATACTGCAGAAAGATCAAATAAAATGTGTGTCTGGGAACAAAGCTGGTGCTGGAATTGCACTGAAGCCTCATCCTTTGCAAGATTGCTTGAACAAACACTGCAGCTGAAGCAAGTGTGATTTTTCAAGACATTTTTGTCTAGAAGCTTGATCCTAAGGAAAAGATTCTCCAAACAGAAAAAAAAAACAAAAACAAAAACAAACAAACAAAAAAAACCCAACAAAACAGCTAGAATGCTGTTTCCTTCTCTGTTTTGTAAGCTTAAAAAAAAAAAAAAAAACAACCTCAAACTAGACCTTTTAGCCACAATCCATAGAAAAAATAGACCGCTCACCAAATTTCTTCACAGAATAGCACCTGAGCCAGATACTGCTAGCTGTGAACTGGTGGATTTCACTGTTATTAGCTTGATAAGTTCTACATACAGTAAATTTAACCATTTTATGTTTAGCACCATTTCCCAGTATGTCATGGTTTAACCCCAGCCATCAACCAAGCCCCAGACAATCACTCACTCACTCACTCACTCACTCCCCACGCTGTGGGAATGGAAGAGAGCACGGGAAGCACAAAAGTGAGGAAGCTTGAGGGTTGAGATAGACAGTTTAATAGGAAATGCAAAAGTCACACACATTAAAAGCAAAACTAGGAATTCATTCACCACTTTCCAAGGAGGCACATGAACATGGAAAGCCATCTCCAGGAAAGTCAGGCTCCATCACCTGCAATGACTTGAGAAGAGAAAAGCTGTCACTCCAAACATCCCTCTCTTCTTTCATCTTTCCCATGGTTTTATTGGTGACCTTGATGCCCTATGGTATGGAATGTCCCTTTGGTCATTTGGGGTCACCTGTCCTGGCTGAGTCCCTTCCCAACTCCTTGTGCACTCTCAGCCTCCTCACTGGTGGGGTCAGGTGAGGAGCAGAAAAGGCCTTGTAAAGGCTTTTGTAAACTCTGCTCAGCAATAATGGAAACATCCCTGGGTCAACAACACTGTTTGCAGTGCAAATCCAAAATACAGCCCCATATCAGACAATGTGAAGAAAATCAACTCCACCCCAGCCAAAATCAGCATATGATGACTGCAGCACCCTAAAGCTGAATTCAGACCAAATATTTCCACACTATGAATATTACTTGTGTACACTTGCACTTTTTATTTGTGTACACACACATTTTACTTGAACTTTATGGTACTTAAAAGGAAGCAGAAAACTAATTATCCCCACTAAATCTGCCACTCAATTTTATCATTGGAGTTTTTGAATTCTTTTCCAAAAGTTCAGCTTAAAAAGTCTGCAGAGTGCTGTAATTACATCAAGACATGAGAAAGGCCCACATAGCAATACATTTCAGTCTAAAACCACACCTCCAGAATACTGATGAAGAGGAAAAATAAGAACAAGAAAACAAATATGTCGATATTACATACTGCTGCAAGTCCCCTTGGTGGGCTATATGATACTACTTCATGAATAAAGATGGAGTAAACTACATTTGTAGCATAATAAGGAAAGGTAATTAGTGCCATCTATTCACCACAGTTAGAATTTGACTAGAACAATTTGATTACTTTTATCACATTTTAAACTTTGAGTGAGATTTTCAGCTCTGTAATCCAGTTAGTGGTAAAGTGTGGAGAATATAAGTCAGCTTCCCAATATGATTGATGAGTGTGTGCTGCACAGGAAAGGAGCTGGAAAAAAATACCAAACTCATAATATAGACACTGTCTGCTTGCTTTAAAGCAAATCTCTTCTAAATCAGGTTGAATCCTTCAGCATGACTAAAATATAAGCTTAGTATCTTCTCCAAGCAAACAGGAAATGGAAAATTATTCATAGGAAAGAGGAGCCTTTTTTTTTGGTTTTAGCTTAATGCTGTGATCTTTCAGATATGCATTTATTATTTATACTTTGCTAACTTCCACATCTTGCTGAGAGTTGGGCTTTACTCCTGCTGGGTGTTTTACAAACACAGAGGTAATTATAGTGATAGACTATTTCAAATTTGAATATAAATCTATTGGTGAAAGGTTGAGAGATACACCTTGAGACAATGTCAGGCACATGGATTTAAACACCTCTGTTTTCACTGATGGCGAAGCAGCCTTGGTAGAGTGAGGCACATTAATATTAACAGCCTGCACTAACCAGAACTCCCTACAGAGACACTCCATGAGGTTAGAGGTTCATTTATTGCCTCTTTTCCTGAGACCTAAAAGCCAACTCCATCCAGATCCACAAGATGATCTCTAGTAGCAATGGCAAAAGCAAGCAGACAAGCCGCTCAATCTCTTTGGAGGAGGGTTGCCACTTAACTACCTGTGCACTGCACTCTTAAAATCCACAGAATTGTTAGGAAATCACTTGTTCCCATCGATTAATAATGATTCGGATCACATCAAGAGTGCAATGTCTTGCAGAATGAAGATTTTGTTATCCTGAGCTGTGCTTATTATGCCTTCAAACATCTCTTTTTTTCCTTCTTGTAAAATTAAGGTCATTTAATGTGAAGTGATAATAATGAGAGATTTTGATTGTCTCTTTCTAACTAAGATTTTTCCATTGATGAAAATGTGGCAGCTTTTCCTAGATTATGAGATAACTAGTTATATTGAATTTCATTATGAATAATCATACTGTTTTCTGATATTATGTTCTTGATAAACATTTATGTGGTGTGTATTTTTGTGCTAGTGATGCAGCTTTATGTACCAGAATACAAATTATGTTTCTGTATAAAATATTTAAAAGGCTGTGGGAGTCCTCTTTTTTATATTTAATTTCCACCTACGGTCTTCTAGGGACTGCTTTATGACAAGGATTTTCTTCATTTTTGGAAATATTGTGGAATATGAGGACTTGTATTTTTCCTGTCATTTCCCTGGTGTTCTGCAATTTTTCTTTCAAACATATAAATCTATTTAAAAATGGCTGTAAGGTCAAGGAATTGTCCAGGATTGCAATCTAGCAAATTAAATGAGAGGATTTAAATTCAGTCCTTATTTGGATCAAAATATTGCCTTAACAATACTCCAAACCTGCAGTTTCAGGTTTAAGTGTCTCCAGCTGCAGAGATCCTGATTTCAGTGACAGAGGCTTTGGTTCATCTACAGCATTGGGTGTGCAATGCACACTTGTCTGGTGCTTTGATGTCTTTGGAACACCCAGTATCTACTTTGAAGAGATATTTAAATAAATACTGCATTTATCAGTATTATTATCCACTTAAGTATTTTAATGCAATTTTCAAAATATATTAAAAAACCTGCTACTCTGCTTAGTAGATGACAGTTATTTCCTTTTTGAAATAGAAATGCTGAAGCCCTGAAAATTTTAATTGACAGACTCAAAATTCCAGAGAGAATACAAAATAATTGTAGTAAAATGAAAACTAAAAACTCCCTTTAACCTAACTCCTTTAGATTTGATTATTTCATAACACTAAATTACTTTATCACATAGTTTCCCTGCAAGGTATACAGATTAAAAAATAATATATGTGATTTAGATGAAATGTAGGCACCTGAGCTAAACATCAGATCTTCAAAACTCCTGTACTTTTGCCTCTTATCTCTGGAGGCATCTGATGATGTTCATTCACTGGCTCTGATCTTGATTTCTTCTCTTTATTAAAAAATAATTATTTTTCAACAGAAGAGGACACAAAGACTACTGTCTGATAGCACTTTCTGGAGAGAATAACAGAATAACAAGAAAATTTCAGCAAAAAGAGGAACTCTGTCTTTCTAGTTTGAAACATATTTCACAATAGAAGATTCCAGGTGTGGATGCTACATGGGGAATAATAGTGTTAGACTGCCTAAGGAGGGCATCTGAACTCTGAAGAGACTGATTGTAAAATAGTTATTTTTTCTCTATATCTCCATGATCAGACTACCTACAGATATATTTTTTCCCCAGTTGAGTAGACTGGTTTTGTGTAACTCCCCAGTGAGTTTTGAAAAGATTCAAAGGGACAGGCAGACAAAAATTATGTGTAAAACTGCTGGACAAAATTCCAGAAGTAGTTCTGGAAGTAAGGACAAGTATCCCAAACTGACATACTGCAGTGGCAGGAAATTTAATCTGTTCTAAACTGCTGGTTGTCCTTCGGCCAGATATCAAGATTTAAAAAATGTTTGACTGAAATACAAACCAAATCTCTTTTTTCTTTCTGAAAAACAGGTATTTGCCAGTGAGCACAGGACAGAAACTACTATAGACTCTCTATGTGACCTCAGAGACGCTATATAATCCCAGAGTCTTTCTTCTTTTCATTAATCAGATTTTCCACTTTGCTCAAATATTAATATAGAAAAAATGTGCAGCTTTTAATGCTAAATTAATGTTTCAAATTCTCCTGAGCATTAAGGCATTTCTCTGATATTTCAAGGTATATTTACAGCAAAAGATCAGAAAATGTCAATTATTATAATGTAAGTCCAACAGAGCATATGATATGGCAGGAAAAAGATTATAAATGAGTAATAATGTAGGGGGTCCCCAGATTGAATGAACCCCAACAGGCAGCATTACTCCATTCCTTGTCAGATTGGTCCACAGGGCTACAGAGGGGGCAAGCACTATAAAATGGATCATGGGAGAACATGTTGTGTCCATGCTAACTAGTGCCATTTGCTGCAGTTGGATTAACTAGGTAAGCCATGCAAGATGTGTGTATATGCATGTGTTTGGGGCTGTGGGGCTGTGTTACAGAATACATTGTAGGAATTTGTGTGAGAAGAGAAATGACGTGTCATGCTTCAACTCCAGCCATTCACCAAGCCCCATGCAGCTGCTCACTCCCTCCCCCACCAGCAGAACCAGGGAGAGAAAGGTGAAAGATGGAAAACTCGTGGGTTGAGATAAATACAGAGTAATTGGGAAAGTAAAAGCCACACACACAAACCAATCAAAACAAGGAAGTAATTCACATTTCCCCATGGGCAGGCAGCTGTTCAGCCATCTCCAGCAGAGCACAGCCCCATCACACATAATGGTTACTTGGGAAGACAAACAGCACCACTCCAAACATCCCCCCTTCCTCCTTCTTCTCTCTACTTTATACACGGATTAGATGCCACATGGTCTGGAATATCGGTCAGTTCGTGTCTGCTCCCAGCCTACCATGAACCTCCACCTTTCTTGCCAGCCTGGTCATAAAAACAGCAGAAAAGGCCTTGACTCTGTGTAAGCCATGCTCAGCAACAACAAAAAAATCTCTATTTACCAACTCATGCTCAGCCCAAATCTAAAACACAGCCCCTTACTAGCCACTGAGAAGAAAATTAACTCTATCCCAGCTGATGTTACCTCCCACTTCATCTTCACTGGGATCACTCTGGAAAAACTCTATTCCATTGGGCCACAAATATTGTCTGAGAGGTGGAAACACTTCTTACACTCAGAGACTTCAAAATGTCAGTCTTTCAATCTTCTCATCCTTTTTTCCTTTTTTTGGTGGATAAGGATGCAGAACATCTCAGAGTACCATATAGTGAGCAAGCAGTATGGTGCAGTACTGGGCACATGCCCAGGTTAGTTCTGTGGAGATAATAAGAATATCTTGGGCAGATTCTCTCATTGCCACAGCTGCATGGCACCCCTGTGCATTGTGTAGATTCTGTAGATATATGCATTACAAACTGGAATTACAGGATAGAAATACTGTGTATCTGCTGAAGAGAATAGTACTCACTACTATTTTTATTATTCAGTTGTTTCACTGGGAGATGTCTCAGTCTTCCCTTTGATAAGCAGATGTAAGTAAAATACATTCTCTAAAATCTGCTTGAACAAGTTGTCGAGAAAAACTGTTGGATGTTAGATTTCCAGAAGTTTTCAAATGTAGACTAACTTATTTTTAAAGAATGCAATTGGTCAGACATAAGTATTTAGGAGTAGCTGCAGAGCAACAAGACAATATCAAATTGAGACAAGCAAAGAGCTTCACTTAAAATTGATGTCTCTCTGAAGCCACTGAGAAGACCATGACAATCCCTGGCTCTAGTACAATCTTGCTAGGTACTAAAATAGCCCTTACATCTCTTTCTGTTCAACACATCTAAGCAATGAGCATTTATTGTTGTTACTGTTGCCTGTATATCAGCTGCACTAACACTATTTCATGAGCAATGCATTTCTCCTACCTTGTTTGGGCTATGCATAGGAGCAAGAAAAACGCTTTGGAAGTCAGATTGGAAAGGAAAATGTTACCGTAACTCTTGAGAAATAGAGTGGTCATGTATTATGTAAGAAATTTCTGAAATAGAGAAATTATAATGAGAAACATGTGAATGCATGAAAGCAGGAAAAGAAATGCACAAGTGAGGATAAAGTTGTCTACCATGAACACAGAGAAAAAGGAAAGACACTAAAAAATTTTGAGAAGTAGTCAGACAACTTTAGGGATATACCTGAAAGATGATAAGGATATCAGCTTAGAAGAATCCAGAACTAAGAAGAAGAAAAACATATTCATGTTAAGAAGTATAGTTAAGAATTATTAAAATTCTCTCTATGTTTACTAGAGATTTCTGTCTGTATTTAATATTGTGTGAAGTCTCATATAGAAGTGCATATAGGCTATCTGTAGAGTCCCAGAAAAACTGACTTTAGTTGCACCCAGGCCACACTATTATTTAAGAAATCCTCAGTAGGCTTTGACCTTCATGATCTGCACCTGCACTAAGCTCTTCTCCACATTGTCAAGGTTTTCACATTATCATGTAAGTGTATTTGATCAGAAAAGGTTGGTATTATAGTTCCAAATCCTATATAGTTTTCTACCATCACTAAAATGTGTTCTTTGTTAAGAAAAGTTTTCTGGTGATTAATATCCAGAAATAAGTATTTGCTTCTCTCAAAACTTATTATTATTAGTTTTAAAATATTGTTTCAAATCATGATGTCCATGATATAGTGTGTACAGGACATGTGTGCTATGTATCAAAGGGTGCAAACTTTAATTAACATTCTTTCATCAGTCCCACTGGGCTTAATATGTTTTGATTATTAATAATATTAGAGAAATGCTGCAACTCGTCCTGTATTTCTAGGAAGCTGCAGCTGAAACAAACAATATTGCTGCAGATCAAAAGACTTGAAATTTGCCTTTAGGATTTACACAGACTACTCATTTTGTTTAGATTGAGGTCATATGTGTGATTGCGTATTCATTGGCACAATAGAAAAATCCTGGCATGCTACACAGTCTTTTTTGTTCTTTCATAAACTCACAGAATAGCTGAGGTAAGAAGGGACCTCTGAGGGTCTTCTGGTCCCAAATCCCTGCCCAAGGGAGGAGTTCATACAAGCTTTCTGTAAAAGCGTGAAGTAGAAAGATTTCTACAAGAATTTCTATTTGAAAGAAATAATGTATAGTTTGCAAAGAAATAGCATAATTGAAAACCAGATGGCATTTATACACGGGACACAGACATCTCTTAACCTATAGGCCAGCAGCCAGTGTGAAACACAGGTAAAAGAGCAGTGACAGAGATTTGGGGGCAGATGCTGTATTTGATGCAAAGAGTAATGCATAAATGAATCAATTATAACAAGATACAAATTTAAAAAGATAAACAAATATTTATGTCATACCACTGAGATCCTCAACCTGTACTTTACAAAGATATTTATACCATAACCTCTGACAAAGTTCTGACAAAAGAGCAAGGTAAGTCACAATTGTTACTGAGGTGGGAGTTTCTCCCACTGCTTTTCTCAACCAAAAGCCTGAGAATCCATCTCTATAAATGTTCCAGACACAAATCTTTGCCATATGGGCAGAAATGAGATTACCTTAGTCCTGATTGAATACTTTAATCAACCTGAGTTGATTAAAGCTGAACTATTAGATAGCAACTTCTTACACTCCCTTCCTACAAACCTCAAGCATTCAATGCATTAGTTTAAACACTTTGTATCATTATACACAAAATATCCTAAGAGAATGTTGCTAAGAACTCAAGTGTTTCTTATGTGTATAAGTATGGATGATGCTGTTGTCTCAGATGATGATGGATGTCACCTCACTGACCCATTTCTGAGAGAGGCCTCGGGCACACTGCAAGGAAAGTGCAAAAGCCCATGAGAAGAAAATGATGATATTTTTCCTCCAGTGAGCAGCAACTTGTAAGTGTCACGTTTTCTGAGCCAGAGGTGCTAGAATTGTCCTCAGCATCCTTTGCTGAAAGTCAAGCACATAAGCCTCCATTGTATTTAGCAAAATAAATTGCAAAGGGTTTAAAGTGTTCCACATATTTCATCACAGGATAAAAATGAAGTTAGCTTTGCTCTTGTTGTAAATTTGGACATGGGAATAAAGTTAAATTAGTTTCTATCCAAAACAAAGACAGTAATACTACAGAAATTAAAATGGTTATGGGGTTTTATTTATTTCATAATGGTTGTTTCTATGCAACACGAAAAAAAAATTATGTTTTCTAGCTATTTCCAAATACTCAAGCCTTCCTCTTCTTCAAAAACTTAAAAAACCCAATCACATTTTCTGGAATAGATGTGATTAATATGACTAGTCACAGATGTTTTGTTATACAGAAGGAGTTATATAGGGAGACAAGTTAAGACTGCTCTAAAAATCAAATATGGCATTACCAAAGCAGTCTGTAAACATGAGAAATATTAGTGCCTAAGTGGTCCAAATGCTTTAAATAGAACAGGCCTTCACTTTTACTGGTTTTTTTTTTTTGTCCAATCATGGAATAGAAAACATAAATGCTACAAGAGTTAATGTATGAATAAAAAATAGCTGAGCTCTTCTGCCCTTGTAAAAATAGAAACACAACAACAAAAAACTCAGTGCACTACAGTGCACTAAGCCAAATTCATAGATGAAACTAGAATTTAATTTTTTTTTTCCTCTGACCTTAATGTTTAAACTATTATTCAGGATAGATAAATCAGCTCAGTAGGACTATTTAGAACCAGGTCTTTCTTGGCAGCTATTTCATCTCATCCCATCTCATTAGCATTAAAGTTTCATGTCTGGGAAAAGAAATTATATAAATATAACCAATGGTTTTCAAGGATAATGATGACGGTACACATCTTTGGTACAAATATTTAGCTTCAGAAATCAAAAGCAAACTTGCAAGTTTTGTAGACTTCCTAAATATATTCTCTTACTCTGCTGAGGGAATGCTTAACCCTATTTTCTTTCATGCTCTCAGAAACCATTTGATCATATGAAGGCAAATAAAACCTGCATGTGCTCTGGTCTGGACATGTCTCACATGACTGTAAAAGTTGTAAACATGTGAAACACGATTAATAATCCTGGTAATTAGTGCTTAGATTTCATGGCCAAAATGCTTGGTAGTATATCTGAAATACTTTCAACTGAATCTCTTGTGGTGAAGGTTCTTTCTAGAGAAAAAAATACTTCTGACTTTTTGAGTTTTATAGGGCAACGAAGTGTTGCCTTGTTTTATTTTGTGTATATGACAAACAGTGAATTCACCAATCTCAGGCAATCCAACTCTTCTAACTTTATAATTTTTGCTTTCATTTTCTTTGCGTTGAGGTGGGGTTTTTTTTGTTTTTGTGTTTATTTTGTTTTTTTCATTGGTTGGTTGGTTGGTTTCTGAGGGGTTTTTTTGTTTAATTTTTGGGGGTTTTTTGTATTGATTAATACTCGTGGCATGCCTCTAATCTGTATTTAGAATATATTTAAAATCAGCTCCAGGCATGTAAATGCTTCCTAACTGGGGTTTAAAAAATTCCCACCATTTCACTTTGCCCAGATCTCTATAGAGAGTGTGCCATGTTACCGTGTTAGCCCACAATTTCTGGTAACAGATGGCATATTAAATAAGCAAATAAATTAATAAATAGGCAAGAACAGGTATACTCCAAAAACCCCAGCAATTTAAGGCCATCACCTTATGGTACTCAGTATTTCAACTGATCATTTCCTCACAGAAATATTTCCCTATTTTCCCATTTGTTCATTCAAAATGATTCAATTAGGCAAGTACTAGACTCACGTACTTCCTCTTCTATTTAAAACTAAGGAATTTCAATATTATCACAAAAAAACCCACACTACATTCATAAACTATTAGAATTAAAATAATGATTTTAGATTAACACTGTTACTGAATGCTAAGAAAACCAAACACTGTATGCCACTCCTTGCATTTACTTGAAATTGGCCTGAAAATTTCCTTGAATTAACTGATGCAAAACTAGTTTTTCTCAATTTCATACGAAAGAGAATAGTACACTTACATTGGTTTTATCCAATACAGAGCATTTCCAATTACTTTTATTTTTCAGTTATAAGCAGTGATTGTCATGTTTGTGGAAAATATAGTTGTCTGTTTGATTTACAAGGACAAATTATTGCCTTCATTTCTCTGCTTTTCAAAAAATTACTTCCTATTTGCTGTCTCTCTGTCAGTAAGGATGAGAGCATCAATAATATTATTTTATAAAATAAATACACAGAAATATATTTCTGATGTGTTAATTTAATAAGTTGAATGTGTTGGAACTGTGAGTTAAAATCAAAAAAATGTGACCAAAACTTTCTCAGCTCTTACTCACTATCTCATGCCAGGTACCAGCTACCTCCAGTTAAGGCTGGAGTTTTGTTATACAGCATAGACATCTTTAATTATACAAGGGAATCAAATAAAAGTAAATCCTCAAGGGAAAACTCCAGTGTAATCCAAGAGATAATCTAATTACAAAGGAAAGTAAGTTATTAAAAGTGAAGTATTTTGATAATAAAGAATAATTAAGGAACAAGCAGATAAATAGCTCTCATCTCTGAGGAAAACAAATAACAAGAGATTGAAAACAAATAACAAGAGATTGAAAACAAGGAAAACAAAAAACAAGAGATTGAGCCTGTCTCTATGTTCATGTTCAAAAAGAAAAAGGCTGAAAATAGGTAACTAGATATATAAATTCCTAGATATAGAAATAGAATAATTTCAAATTATTGACATTTCATTTTGATTCTTATTTGTCTTCTTTCTTTTAGGCAAAAAGAGTGTATAGAATTTGCGTGCAAATACATTTGCTCATCTCCCTCCACTACAGTTTAACAAAAGATTCTTGCACCATTTTTTCTGCACTAAGTGGAGAAACAGATGGTCATTTGAAGTCAGAGAAACCAAATTGATATTCACACCTGCTTCATAAAAGTTCAACCTTCCTAACACTGCTACATAGCATACAGATTAAAATCCAAACAAAAAGTTACTTCTGGAACAGGAGGCAAACCCAGACCAAACCCAATTTTCTTGTTTCTCCTGAGGCTGAATTCCCTTCCTACACTGGGTTTCTTGCAAACAAATTCCCCCCTTAATTTAGGTGGAATCAGATTAACCTTAAGTGACATTAGTAGAGCTATCATTACAAATAATTCATTTACTTTGTTTCACTGCTCAAAGTCACAAGTCAAATATTTGTCTGTGACTTTAGAATGCACTTACTAGACTCTGTAAATTAATTTTTCTGTAACTAGTAAGGCTATTTATCTAGAAAATTCTCATTAATTATTTGTTTTAACAATATAAAGCTAACAGTTTCCTTTCAGATCTACTTTGTAGCAAGGAGCCCCCACTCCTCCTTGGTTTGAGTTAAGTAGTAGTAACTCCAAATTTTGAGTCCTCCATTGGACATCGCTTAAGTATGGGATTTAGTATTTTATCATCAATTATTTGTGATCAAACACTGGAGTGCAGGGTGAAATTCCCCAGTGGTCTGAGCCCAGACGATCAGACCTCTTTGAGTTTCCTCAGGACTCAGCCACATGGCGACTTGGTGTAGAGAGAGACAGCTTCCATCGAGTGGTCTGAAAAGGAATTTTGATAACACAAAAACAACAAACAATAAGGCATC
>VWYP01026937.1:86700-99357 GCA_013400435.1 Pycnonotus jocosus | reverse complement strand
CTTCCCCAAAATCTCCTCCCTCTGTCCCTGCATGAATTGATGAAATATTTACACTTTTAGAGTCAGGTACTGCTCACCAACTCAATTTTATCCAAAGCCATTAAATCCACACTTTAAAAGCCCATTTTTAATGTGCCCCAGTGGGGACATTAAAAGAACATTTTGTGGAGTTGATAGAGTTGTAGCTCTGTGCTACAAGCAGTGGAAGGAGGACTCAGGCTGGGAGCTGGGGACACAAACAGGCAGATTTTAAACACAGAATGGATCAGAGTGAAAGATTTAAGAAGAAAAGCAGCAGCTTCTTGAAAGGAAAAAGCTGAGTTTGACTCCAAATATAATTTTTTAAAAAACCTTTTGACTTTCACATAAGCTATGATCCAGAAGGGTGGCTTGCCAGCCTCTAAGATGTTCCAAACAAGCAATATTAATCCCTGGGGAAAAAAAAAATATTCCCCCTCTCTCCCAGGTGCCCTCTGCAAATTGAATTCACAGCCCTGAAAACCCAGAGGTGATGCCAAGCATTTCGATCTCACCAGAAGCAAACAGTGAGCACCAATTTACATAAAAATCATCGTGTGAAGTTATTTCAGTGTTAACATTGTGACTCTCGGAGTGTATGGGGTGACTTTGGGGCCACTCAGTGCTTTTTGAGTGGATGCTGCTGCCACAGGAGGTGCCAGTCGTGGTTCTTTCCAGAGGTTTGTAGGAAATTACCTGGGGAGAAAAAGCTTCTGCTTTAGGAAAAACCCCAAAGGAAAATGGAATGGAAGGAAGGAGCAGATTCTCCAAGGAGAGTTCTGGAACTCTTCCTGGCAGGGTCATTTGAGGAGGGTGGGAGGTTTGGGACCCTGTGGCTGCTGGAGCTTCCAGGGCACAGATCCCAATGAGTGACATTTGCTGGCACTGAGGGTCCCCAGTGTGTGTCACTGACTTTCCTTCTTGCTGCTCTCCCTCAGCTCGTTTTCCTGGTGTTGTCTGAGAAATCTCTGAGAGGGAAAATGGGAGTAGAACTCGTTTGTGAGGGCAGAGGGTGAATTAAAAGCAGCATCTGTGAGAAAGGGCCCCGGCAGCAGGAGCGGCTGGAGCTCAGCTGGCCCTGGACTGGGGAGTGGCACTCTGCAAAGCTCTGAATTATCAAACCTCCAACCCTCTCCTGTTATTGGATGAAATATTTTAGTTTGTGGTGAAAAGAAGCTCAGGGAAGATGCTTTAATGGCTGCTTCTGATCTGAAAACCAAATATTCCCTGAACTGCTGCCCACACCAAGGAAAACATCCCTGAGCTGTGCTGGCATTTACTGCATGAGAATGTACTGAAGTTTATCCAGAGTCTGAATTTTCAGACCTTTGGAGATTACTTTTATCTTCTTTCCACTATTAAATATAGCTCAGCTCTGCTGCACTTTCCCACGAATAAAACTTGCTGGTGATTACTTCTAGGAATCATCCATGGAGTATTTTAAAGGAGCTGTTCAGTCGTGTGTTTGTGCTAGATGGGATCAGTGTTGTGTAATCAGCGTTCCCTCTGCACTGTGATTATTTTTTGGCTGGTTTATGTGGGAAGAAACCTTCTCTGCTTCACCACTTTGCCTGTCTTTTAAATCAGAAATGGTGGTGGATTTTTTTTTGGAGAGGAGACGGTTATGTGGAGATTGCAGGGACACTTCATCAGGAATTGTAGGGACAGGACAACGAGGAATGGGCTCAAACTGAAAGAGATCAGGTTTAGATGGGATTTTAGGAATAAATTCTCCTTGTGAGGGTGGTGAGGGTCTGGGATGGAATTCCCAGAGAAGTTGTCATTTCCCTGGATCCCTGGAAGTGTCCAAGGTCAGGCTGGAGAGGGCTTGGAGCACCCTGGGATAGTGGAAAGTGTCCCTGCCATGGCAGGAGTGATCTTTAAGGTCTCTTCCAACCCAAACCCTTCCATGACTCTTTAATTCTCTTATCTGGAGCTGTGGAGCTTTCCCCACAGCTGGAAGCATGGAGGGGATGAGGTCAGAGATGGGGAGAAGGGCTCACCTGGAGATTTCTCAGGCTGGAGGAGCTGCTGGATGGTGTGAAGGGTTTATTTGTGTCTGGGGGATGCTGATGGGATTGGGGATCAGCACATGGTGCCTGTATCAGCCGAGCAAGGGCAGGGGAAGGGGAGTAGCTCCTCGTCCCTGCTGGGGGAAGGATGCTCAGCTCATCTCCTCCCAAGGAAAACCACCAAGGGAGGAGGAATCACACATCTCCAGTGCCAAACGGCGTGTGATGACTCAAGGGAAAAAAAATTCACACTTTATTACCCAGATTCATCTCCCTGTGCCTGACAAGCACCAGCAGATGCTCCTCTTCTCAGTTGCTTTATTGGATTCTGGGACATCCTCATAATTGCTGTAAGTGGGAGATGATTCCCCAGCATCTGGCGTGTGTTCATCCTGATCCTGGGCACTCATCAATCCACTTAGGGACAGCACTGACGTTCTCCCTGTGCTCTCAGAGGCAGCATGGGAATCCTAAAGCATCATTTGATGCTGTTTTTCTTCCTTTGAGCGGCTGCTGAATGACTGAGGCCTTGCCACTGGACCTCCTGCAGGCTGGCCAGTGGAAGGTGGGGAGGTGTTGTCCAGATTTCATCCCCATTTCCAAGGATGGGCAGAAAAACTCTGCCTCAGTTCCCCCAGCCTTGCCCCAGGCTGTATTTTGGAATGTTACCTCAGCACAAGCTGTCCCTCAACTTGTGCCTTTAACAGTTAAAGCCCAAAAGAAATCTTTGAATAAATTAAAATTTATTCCCTGAACAGCAGGGAAAGGGATTCTCCAGACCTGCAGGGCTCCAGCACTGTCTAGACTTGGTAATGCAGTGGGTGCAAAACCGCCTCACTTGAACTCCTGCCACGACCTCTCAGCATCCTGTGAATGGAATTGGAGAAACTTCCCAGTGCCAAAGCCTCAGTCATGTTAATGAGCCCCCAGTTCCTGTCAGATTTGGCAACTCAGCCCTCTAAACCAGTGAACTTGGAGCAGGTGGGAGAAAAGCTCATTTCCTAAACCCACATCCCTCTGGAAGCAAAAGGCCCCTCCTGGCCTCCCCTGACCTCTCCCTCCGGGCTGCTGGGGACTCCTGTGGATGTTTCTGCAGGGGACACTCAGACCACCACCCCACAGAGGGTATTTGGGTCAGCACTTTGCTCTTGAGTCAATCACTGCCAAGTCATCTCAGAAAGGTGACACTCCCTGCCCAATGTCCATGGAATGTGGCACTGACAGCACAAAAATCAGTTTTCAGCCACCAAAATCAGAGGTTTTTTCCATGTTTCTGTCCTCTCTGACTCCATGAGTCTGCTGGCAGAGCTTGGCACTGCAGAGTTGGTTTGGGTCACCAAGCTGGTTTGGGTTTAGGATGAATTTCCTCCTCCACCCTCCCTTCTCCCCTTCCTGGGATGGAGTTTCTTGCAGCTAAGCACACCCTTGTCCCTCTGTTCCCCACTGAAGGCTGCAGCAGGGCTTGGGCACCTCTGTTTTCCTAAACCCAGCCCAAGGCAGGAGCATCTGCCAGGAGGCAGAGGTTTTCCTCAGCCTGTGGCTGCAATAACTCCTCCTTTGCAGCCTTGCTCGGCTCCCAGACACACTCCAGGCCAGGAGGGGTGAGAAGCACAATTCCAGCCCCTGGATGTTTTCTCCTGTTCACCCACAGCCCAGGCTGATGGGAAAGCAGAGCTGGCCAGGTTCAAACCCCCCTTGTTTCACTCTTCCTGGAGCTGTGGTCTGACCTTTCTCATGGCATGAGTGGTGGAGAAATGTCCTCCCTGCTTTTAGCAGCACAGGAATAATGGAGGGGCTGAGGCAGAAAATGACCCAGCACTTCCCAAATGCCAATTCCTCCCTCCTCTGGCTTGCAGACACCTGCACCTGGCACGGCATTGAACTCACCTGACCAGTTCTCCTCCTGCCAGCCCAGAGAAGCACCACTGCTCCTCTTAGCAGGAAATTAGGGTCTCATGTGTATTTTAAAAGGGCTGAAGTTTCCTGGAGTGTGTTGTGCTCCCTGTGCTGGCACTTTTGGGTTTGTCATCCCTTGGAAGACACTCCATTTTCCAGAGGTGCAGATCAGATCCCTGTTTCTCTGCCCACAGCAGTGGAGGCAGCTCAGATCTTTTGTCCTTTTTGTGCATGTTCCTGCCCTCCGTCAAAGGACAGAACCCAGCTGTGCAGAGCTCTTGGCTGTAAGGGACAGGCAGGGCTGGAATCAGTGAAAAATCAGTGAAAAGCTGCCTGGATCTCAGTGGGGGCTTCATCTCCAATGGGAATTTGAGTTTGGGATTAATAAAATTTTCAGATCTGCTGAAGCTTTGGGTTCATGGTATTCTTCCCTCTTGGACTGACACACCATATATGGGTTACGCATCAGTCATATGTCATAAAGAAATCTTGTTTCCCATAGGAATTCCCATAGGAATGTGCTCCTCCAGTCCATCTGGTATTAGGTCTGTCATCCCAGGAATGGCAGAGGAGGTGCCCAGGTTGGTCAGTGAGGGCCTTGCATCTCAGATGAGCAGTCACTTGGTAATTTACATGCAGGAGATTGGGCACAGAGACCTTCTGTGCTAAACTCCATAACAAATGCTGAGAAAACCTGGAAAGTCCTGCTCCCATGTCCTGCTCCAAATCCCCCACCACAAACCCTGATATCCAGGGCTGGAGCCAAACCCTCTCGAGTCAATGGAAAGATTCCTCTTGACTTTAATGGTCTTTGCATGAGTGCCTAATTCCTTCCTGTTCACAGCCTCTCTTGGACTTGGGCATGGAAACAACTGCAGCTATAAAGTGCTGCAGTGAACTGTAAACCCTTCAAAGCAGATTTCCCTCTCCTCCCAGCCACTTGGAATGGGATTTGTTTGACAAAAAAGCCCTGATCTGTGTTTTCCTGGCCAGCGCCGTGGCTGCAGTGTGAATGAGTGTTTTAACAAATATATTCCTGCAGACAGGGTTTGTGGTCTGCCCGCCGGGGCTGGAGCCAAGCTCTTCCCAGCAGGATGGGGAAGGCAAGGAGCCCTGGCAGTGCTGGGTGAGGCTGAACCTCTGTGCCTCTCAGGGCTGTGCTCCTGGCTATTCTAGCTTCCAGGAATTATTTTTCCCTGCAAGGACCTGATGCCCAAATTTGTCAGCTCTTTGGGAAATGTGTTTTGCCCCAGGCTGGGCCACCTTTGTGCCTCACTCCACAAAATTCTGACAGAACACTTGGAAAATGCTCAACTTTAAGGATATAGATATGTTTCACTGGGGAGGGGCCTTGGTGGATCTGGCTGTGTGGCACCAGCAAGAGGCACATGGAATTTTCTCCCAGCACCTGGGAGAAAATCAATTGGCACCTCAAAGCATGAGATCTGCCTGCTTCAACCTCATCGTGCAAGGAGCAATGGCAGCACACAGATTTCTGAGTATTTATCAAGCCCAGAGTCACCAAATCTGACTGTGAGAGGGACAGCAATGCTCACAGGGGGTCTGTCTGAGGGTTTGAGAATGTTTGGCACTGTGGAAGGTTGCTCAGCTGGCTCTGGGGGAGAAGAGGCTGATGGTGACTGCTCTTGCTTTTTTTATGTCCTAAAACCTTCCTAGGTTGAGGCTTTAAGTTGTTTTTACTTCACTGTTCAAACACCAGATGAGTTTTGCCCTTTTTTTTTTTTTTCCCCCAAAGGCAACTGGATGTCTGCACCCTCCACCTGCTCATCCCTCTCATCATGTGCATCTTTGAGAACAAATGTGATCCCAAAATGTGATCCCAAAATGTGATCCCAGGGAGGCCCCTGTGGCTTGGGCACAAATCCCTACTTCTGGAGCCACGTCCTGCAGGAGGAAGCTTGGCCTCACTTTCACAGCTGTGCATTCCTGAGATGAAAAGGGCAGCTCAGGCCCGGGATGTTTCTCAGCAGAAAATCCGACCTGGGCAATCCATGGAAAAGTCTGGCAGCTGCTGGAGCTGTCTGGCTGCTGGAAAAATCTGGAGTGAGCTCCGTCCTGACACCCCGGTTTGGGGAAGCTCTGCCCTTTTGGATTTTGGAGTGTTTGCCCATCAGTCTCCCTAGAAACGTGGCTGTTTGAGGGCTCCCAGTCCAGCCATGTGGGAGTTGTGCTGGCCTGGCTCTTTTGGAAGGATTATTTGCTTTTTAAAGCCCCTGTCTGCAGCCCAAGCTGATCGTTCTGTTGCAGAGGAAAGCAGGCAGAAGCCTGAGACGTGGATGAAGTAATGAGTTCATCTCTCTGCAGTCTAGCCAGGTACACACTTTTTTTTGCTCCCAGGACTTAATTGAAATGCAGGCATCTTTCTTCACATTTTTATGGAGCTCAATGGCAAATAACGGTCACCCTCTGGTTACATCACCATTAGCTTGTTTTCTTGTCTGAAAAGGAGAGATCCAAGGGCAATATCCTTGCTTGCCCTGCATTTGGTTACTCTGGGATGTGTTATCTCCAGCAAGCAGCCAGAAACCCAGTGTTTATACCAGGACCTGGACTCATGTGGGCTGGACTGTTCTGGGGACAGGAGGAGAGACTTGTCCAGTGGAAAATACCTTCATTAGCTTTGGATGGCTGATAAATCCTCACCTGGATGATGCTCTCCCTGGTCTGTTTTGGGGGCTTTGGCACTGATCCCATGGGCATCCTCCTGTCTGGGGTCTGGAGCCCATTGGCCCTCTCCTGTCTGGACTCCTTCCAGTGTCCCCAGGGCTCTGTGGAGAAAAGGAAGATAAAAATCCAGGCAAGTTTGACTGAATAATGTGTTTATTTACTTTACCCAGCCACAAAATAGGGCATATTCACCCAGAAGAAAATGAAACAGAGCCCCACTGATGTGACAGAATCATCTGTCCTACAAAGGAAACCACCAGCTCCTTGTGGGAGGGGTGTAAAGCTGTTGATGGAAATGATCATGGCACGATCCTGTAGCCTTGCAGTGCTCTGTGATTTTGGTCGCTCCAGACTATGATCAGCACAGCCAGACCAGCTCTCATCCCAGTCCAGTTGGCCACTGGCCCCAGTAGCTGCTGGCTGCTGTGCCTCGTGGCTTACAGGGAGTTTAGACAGCCCCAGAAATGTCTTTGTGCTGCTTTGTAACATCCACCCAGCTTGGTTGCACCCTGCAGGGTTATTGGTTATGAAACAGCTGAGTCTACAGGGGTATTTTAAAAATTCAGCTCTTTTTAACACAGAATTGGTGTCTCCTGGAATGAATATTGCAGTGCCCTGTTCTGCTTGAAATGATGCTGCTCCAGCAGGCCAGAGCTCAGCACTGTGTGCTCCATTTTCCCCTCTGAACCTGACCAGTCCCATAAAATCAAAACCTCTCCTAAAATACTGTAATTTCTCAGATTACTCTTCATGCATGGGGAATGGACACATTTAGATGATGCTGCCAGGGTGGCTGCACTGGGAGAGAAGGTTTTGCATGAGGAAAGAAAGTTTTCCACTGGGGGAGAAAGCTTTGCATGTGGAGAGAAGGTTTTGCTCTAGGAGAGAAGGTTTTGCACTGTGAGAGAAGGTTTTGCATGGAGAGAGAAGGTTTTGCACTATGGGGAGGTTTTGCTCTGTGGGGAGAAACTTTTGCACTATGGGAAGAAGGTTTTGTATGAAGAGAGAAAGTTTTGCACTGTGGGAAAAGGTTCTGCATGAGGGGAGAAGGTTTAGCTCTAGCAGAGAAGATTTTTCACCATGGGGAGAAGGTTTTGCATGAGGAGAGAAGGTTTGCACTATGGGAAGAAGGTTTTGCATGAGGAGAGAAGGTTTGCACTATGGGAAGAAGGTTCTGCATGAGGAGAGAAGGTTTGGCCCTGTGGGAGAAGGTTCTGCACAAGGTGAAGTTTAGCCCTGCGGGAGAAGGTTCTCCACAAGAGAAGGTTTTGCTCTGTGGGAGAAGGTTCTCCATGAGGAAAGGTTTGGCCCTGTGGGAGAAGGTTCTCCATGATGAAAGTTTGGCCTTTTGGGAGAAGGTTCTGCATGAGGAAGGTTTTGCTCTGTGGGAGAAGGTTCTCCATGAGGAAGGTTTTGCTCTGTGGGAGAAGGTTCTCCATGAGGAAGGTTTTGCTCTGTGGGAGAAGGTTCTCCATGAGGAAAGGTTTTGCTCTGTGGGAGGCTGTGCAGGCCCAACATGGCTCCACTGGCAGGGTTTGGGTATTGTCCCAGCTGAGCAGTGTGAAGGAAGCAGGTGGCTCTGACCATCTGAGGGAGGATGAAGAGAAGGAGATGCCATCCCTCCATCCACCCTCCAGTCCCCACGTGCCTGGTACAAAATGGGATCAGGGTGACAAATGGCTCATCCCTTGGGATTTCCTCAGAAAGCTGTGGCTGGAGTGATGGGAACAACAGCACGAGCAGAGGGTTCACAGGGCTGAGCTCATCCCAGGGCTGAGCTGATCAGCTGGACACTGAGCTGAGGGAAAGGGCAGAGAAATCTGAGGGGAAATGTCAGTTCTAGAGTAAAAATCTGAAGTAAAATGTCAGTTTTAGAGTAAAAATCTGAGGGACAATTGAGACTGCAGGGTTCTGTGATGAACTGGAGAACAGTGAGGCCATGGAGCTGTTCTGAAAATGAGGCCACGAAACTCCGGTGTTGTGGGATTTTGGCCAGTTGTTTTATTAAAAAATCAACTACCAGGAAGGAGGGGTTTGAGCTAGTCTCACACCCTTTGCTGCAAGCTGGATACAATGTATAGAAAGTACTCTCTGCTCCCCTAGCTACTGAACAGAACTCCAACTTCTCCTTCTTCTGGATCTCTGAGGGCTGTCAGTCCCCTTTTATAACCTCTCTCCCCTCAGGGATTGGTGGGTTTTGCATCCTCGTTGCTATTGGCTCATTTTCTTGGGTTTGATTGGTCCTTACCAGGACTCTTTCTGGACCAATCATTTTTTCCCGCCTTTAAATGATTGATCGATTGTCCACCAATCCAGGCTCGGGGCTCTGATCCATTCTGGAGCCTTCTGTGGGGGGGAAGATTCTAACAAGATGAAGTTTAATGAGTCCAAGTGTCGAGTCCTGCACTTTGGCCACAACAACCCCCTGCAGTGTTATAAGCTGGGGACTGTGTGGCTGGACAGTGCCCAGGCTGAAAGGGACCTGGGGGTTCTGGTCAGCAGCTGGTTGAACATGAGCCAGCAGTGTGCCCAGGCAGCCAAGAGGGCCAATGGCATCCTGGCCTGTATCAGGAATGGTGTGGCCAGCAGGAGCAGGGAGGTCATTCTTCCCCTGTACTCAGCACTGGTGAGGCCACACCTTGAGTATTGTGTCCAGTTCTGGGCCCCTCAGTTTAGGAAGGACGTTGAGATGCTTGAACGTGTCCAGAGGAGGGCAACAAAGCTGGTGAAGGGTTTGGAAAACAAGCCATATGAAGAATGACTGAGGGAGCTGGGATTGTTTAGCCTGGAGAAAAGGAGACTCAGAGGTGACCTTATCACTCTCTACAACTTCCTGAAGGGTGGCTGTAGACAGCTGGGGGTTGGTCTCTTTCTCCAGGCAGCAAGAGACAGAACGAGAGGACACAGTCTCAAGCTGCATCAAGGGAAATATAGGTTGGATATTAGGAAGAAGTTTTTCACTGAGAGAGTGATTAACTACTGGAATAGTCTGCCCAGTGAGGTGGTGGAGTCACCATCCTTGGATGTGTTTAAAAAGAGACTGGATGTGGCACTCGGTGCCATGATCTAGTTGAGGTGTTAGGGCTGGGTTGGACCTTGAAGTCTCTTCCAACCTACATATTCCATGATTCTGTGATTCTGTGATTCTGCCCCCCTCCTCCCCTTTCCTCCTTCTTTCTCTCTCCAACAGAAGCCCTCAGAGAGCATTTCCAATACTGCCTAAATTCTAACAACCCCTCCAATACAAAGTTACAAATGGAAATGAAACTTACAAAACACAACCCAAACATAACTGTGGGAACCGCTTAAACCCAACACAGTTGCAAACCAAAAGGAAACTTACAGGATACATACAGATCATACACGGTTACAAAGTGAAATGAAACTTATAGAGTAAGTGTTTATATACTTATACAACTTAACACAAAAAGTTTAACTTCTCATGTTTATAACAGAGCTAAAAGAGAAGTGGGGACAGCACAGAAATCCCGCTGGCAATGTGATTTATTGGGCTGTGAGGGTGTCTCTCACTCCCAGTGGCAGATGCCACATCAGACGTGACATTTCAAGCAGGCTGAGGGAGGTTTCCAGGCTCTGTCTGCCAGGGGTGGGCACTGGGCTGAGCCGGTTTGTGAGAGGGAATTTTCTAAATCAGATTTTTACGAGGTGTCTAATTGACTCATCATCCCTGCCCGCCCCCAAGTCCGTGCACAAACATTTGCTCTGCCCTGAAATGTGAGATGAGCAAAGCTGGCGAGAAATGTCTGAATGCAGCAGGGGAGCAGAGGAGGGTGAGGAAAGAGCGAATTCCTCCCTTGCCGCTCTTTAAAACAAGATTGTAAAAAATCCCCGTATAAAAATAACAACAAACAGAAAGAGCTTGTGGTTTCCTAAGCCAGTTTGCACTTTTGGAAGTTGATGACCCCCTGGATTACTGTTGTTTTTTCAGATGTCTTTCGATTTCTTTTTTAGGATAGTTTGTCTGCAGTGTGGCTGTGTGTGGGAAGACAAGTGGAGAATATGTAGAGGGAAAAAAAAAAGCTAAAAATGGGCAGGAAAAGGAGGACAGCATATGCTTTTTTTTTCTCCTTATATTAAAAATAAAATAAAAGGAGCTTTAAATTGTTAAAGATTTGGGTTTGTAGGAGTGGAGCACAGGCAAATGAAGTTGATCCTGAAGACCACGTCTAATACAGGATTTTTTGCATCCCTCCTTGACTACAGGAGAGCTGTGTCTCAGTTTGCAGAATAACAACTCCAAACTTCTGATTTATGCCCCTTGGAAGCTGCAGAGAGGAGAGGGGATGCAGCCAGGCCATCCCAGGCAGCTGGATGCTGTGCTGGGCCTGAGGGTCTTGTACCTCTGCCACCAGGAAATTTGGTTTGTCTTTATTGTCCTGTTTTTGGTGTCACATCTCATTTGGGGTGGTTTTGCTCCACAAACAGTCTGATCCTTCAGAAATATTTCTCTTTTCTCTGTGATGCCTGTGCATGTGCTGAGCTGGGCCCTGCTGGTCTCCTTGGGATGTGGCTGCTCTGCAGGAACTCCAGAAAAAGGGGAGTTCTGTCCCTGAGTGTGACAGAAGAAAAGTGGGATCTGAGGGCCAAGGTCTGCTCCCATCTCTGTGTGCAACAGCCAGAGCACGTCCTGCCCATTCTGCTGCTTTCCTGCACTGGATTTTCACTGCTTGCACTGCAAGAGGGTCCAGAAGGGACCTGTGGAGGGAAATTAGAGCAAACCCCCAGTTGTTGCATCCTTGTCTGGAGGTGATAAATGCCATTTCCCACTCTGCAGGGTGTGAGTGGCTCCTGGGGACAGGGCTCTGTGCTGGCAGGGATTGGCTCGGGCACCAGTGCCCATTAAATTTTCACTCCAAGACCTTCTCCACCCTGAAGCTCTGGAGACATGCCAAGAAAGCTTTTTTTTGTTGTTGTTTTATTTTTTCCCAGTTACCAAAGCAGAGCCTGTCATTCCCAGCCAGAGCATCCACCTGTTTATTCCATGCCTATTGCTCATTTCCAGCACAAAAAGATTTTTATTTGAAAAGTTCAGCTTTGCTCTCTCCCTTTGTTTCCCTCAGCTGGAAGCTTCCCTTTAAAACATTAATATCCCTATTATTTTTTTCCCCTCCAGCAGGTTTAATTAATACTTGATTCATCACCTTGAAAGCTAATGGGTGTTTATCCAGATCCTGAAGGCAATGAATGCCTGCTATAAATAAATACCCACATCACTGACAGCCCATCTTTATTTCTTCTCCTTCAGGAAGCAACCTCTGCTTGGCTCTAAAGGAGTTAATCCCAAACTTCTCCCAGGCTTGGTTGGGGATTGGCCTGGCTCCATGTTTTCCTGCTTGAGCTTATTTTGCAAACATGGTGCCTTTTAATGAGGGAAAAGGGCAGCTTTTGTGGAGAGAGACCCAGACAGCTCAGCAGGATCACTCCAGCCTGGGTCAGCAAAAGCCACTGGAGATTGTGGGTGTTTTCATGGGCTGGGAGGGCTCTGGCTCTCTCTGAAATATTATTTAGTTTTGGCTCTTGGAGAGCCTTTTCCAAGTTCTCATCTGCTTCAAATAAATGGTGTTTATCATCTTTGTCTCCAGCCATTGTCATCGGTGACTGTAATTAGGTGCATATTAAAAATAATGTTGACTTTGTCACTCATGCAGGATTTAAAAAATCATTATTTACTTCTGCTGTTAACTCCCATGTTCCTCCTGGGTGCTGCTCTGTCCCCATGAGAGCACCTGGCTGCTGTCACCTCAGCAGTGACACTTGTCCTGAGGCAGGGTTAGAGGAGCCAAACGAGTTTGTTCCTCCCCTGTGGCTCAGAATTTGGGTTTTCCCCCAGAGTGAGGCCATTCTTGGGGCTGCCCCCAGGCAGCTCCAGCCTCTGGACTCCCATGATTGTGCAGCATTCTCAGTTTTTGTACATTTTCCCATCCTTTATGGAAGTGTGAAGCCCAAAGGAGCAGCCAGACATTTTTCATGATTATTTTAAAATCTGTGCTGCTCTGGATGATGAACTTACTTTTTTTTTTTT
>VWYP01026937.1:64147-78411 GCA_013400435.1 Pycnonotus jocosus | reverse complement strand
TGTTTTCTTTTTTTCTTTTGAGTTTTTTTTTTTTTTTTATTTTTTTTTTTTTTTTTTGTTTTGTTTTGTTTTGTTTTGTTTTGATTTGGTTTGGTTTTTTCCTCTGTTATTTTGAACAAAGGGTGTTTTTCATCCAGCTGAGCCCCAAGATCTGGTGGTGCCTGCCCAAGGGGACTGTGAGGAGCTGCACAGTATTTAATACACACTGTACTTAACATATTTGAAATATTAAATTATTAAATTTAATATTAAATTAGAAGTGTTAAATATTTAATTATTTAATACACACTGTTTTTAAACTGGATGCATTGGTTAAAGTTATTTAGATATTTGTTTTTGTTTAACCTGTAAATTTGCATTACTAAAAGCAAGCGAAGAGAAAAAGCATAAGCATAACATTCGATTGAGCTCTGTATTTTTCTTAAACCATCTTTTAATAAAAGAATTTTACAATATTACTGATCTTTAAAATTTACAATTTTTATGCAGGCAAAACACAAGATGTTAGGTATAGGTGGAAATTTTGGTGTAGTTCAAGTTTGTGTGCTTGCTTTTTTGTGGAGTGGTTAGTGTTTTTTGTATTTGATGTGGTTTCATGTTTTTGTGTGGAGTTATTCAGGTCTTGTACTTGTTGAGACACAAGTGAACTGCTTGTCCTACAAATTGTCATTAATGGAAAAGGACTTTTAATTGGTTTTGGTTTAGGGTTTTTAATAAAAGCTGGAGGATGTGAGAGGCCCCTGTCACCATGGGATTCCTCTGCAGGACACCAGCGCTGTGTTTGGCATCCCCCTCCTCCCACCCTGCAGGATTCTGTCTCAGCTGCTTTGGAGCTGCATCACTGCTCTTTGGGATTCTCAGAAATACCACTTCTTGTTGGGTTTGCTTCCTTGCTCTTCAGGGGAGTTGCTTAATTAGTAAAATATAAAGTTCATCTCCATCACAGCTTTGAGGAGAGCTGGAAAACCCCAATATTCCTGTCCAGACATCAAACACCCCAAATCTGGCAGGGTGAAGCACTGTCCCCAAGCTTCCAAACCTTGATCCCCAACACCCCCAAAAAACCCCAACAGGGTGAATTTTTGTCACCTAACCTGGAAGGCTTGGGCTGCTCCTGGCTGTCACTGCAGGGAGACAATTTGGGACACAGCACTGGAGGCAGCTGCTGAATGGCCCTTTGTGTGCTTTGTCCCTTGGCTGGATAAAGAGGGCATTATTAAATGTAGGAAATGAGAATCTCCCTGTTCTGCAGCCCGAGTTTTTGCCGGGTTCCTGCGGGGAGCAGCCTCGCCCATCCCGTGCTGGGAGGAGGATGCATTCACCCCCAGGCACGGGCAGCGTGCTCTGCTCCAGGCTGGAAAATAAGGAGAATAATCAGTGTTAGGGTAACTCTGGGGCTGGTTTGGTGCTGCTGCAGGGAACATCCCAGCCAGGTCTGTCAGCCTCTCCTCTCACAGGTTGCAGCTCCTGGGTTTGTTCCTCTTCCCTCAGCCCTTCAGCTCAGGGGGAGAGGCAAACTCCAAAGGGAATATTTAAGGAGTAACACCATTTCCAGGAAATCCTGCTCTTGTTCTTTCTTCCCTTTTTTTATTTTTCTTTTTTCCCCCAATGGAAAAGTTATGCTCTTGTGAACTCTTTGAGAGCTTTTGTTTGTTCCCTCTTGCCAGCTAAACTCGGCTTTGTGCTGGTGACAGAACCCCTTTCTCCCAGTGCTGGCCATGGGCCAGGAGCTGGAGCTGTCCCCTGTGTGCTGGCAATGCCACCAGCCCTGTCCCCCTTCCCTCAGGGCTGGGACAAAGCCCCAGCTCCAACCAGCTCCCCTTTGGGGACTCTCTGGGGGTCTTTTCCCTTCTCCCCATTGTGCATGAGGTGATGGAGTGAGCTCTGCTTGCTTCACCTTCCTCTGCCATGGAAAATGTCAAATGTCAGGGGGAATAATCAGTCAGAGCTGTGGAAGGGAAGGATGGTGGTTCCTTGGAAGAAACAGCAGCACGAGAGGTGTCAGAAGGAATTCTTCTTTCTCTCTCCCAGAGATGCTGTCTCTGGGACAGGACCTGCTTGCTGGGGATTTCAGCACTGTTTGAGTCCTTAATCATGCAAAGATGTGCAAAGGGAGCAGGGCCCATCGTGCTGGGTGGTAAAGGGGGGATTTCCCAGAGTTTCTGTGTGTCAGAGCAGGATGCAGAGGGCAGAGCACAGGGGAGCCAGTGCATTTCACAAACCCACTCAAAGCCCCATCACCAGCAGCACCTGCAGAGGCACAAACCACGAAATGCTGAGGGAAAAAAATCCAACAGCAATGCATCATATAAATGGTATTTATCTCTGGAGGCTTGTGGCTTGACTTCTCCACTGCTGCTGATACCCCCAGAGCACCAAATTAAACTCTTCCCTTTCACAGAATCTCCATTTCCCAGAGCTGAGTGTGTGAACAGGTGACACAAACGTTTGGTGACTTCACTCACCCGTTTCTCAGGGTGCAGAGTGGGAAGGGAGCTGTTGTGCAAGCAGGAGGGAAACAACCAG
Source organism: Pycnonotus jocosus (assembly GCA_013400435.1). Classification (NCBI taxonomy): domain Eukaryota; kingdom Metazoa; phylum Chordata; class Aves; order Passeriformes; family Pycnonotidae; genus Pycnonotus; species Pycnonotus jocosus. Next base: position 75,885 of record VWYP01026937.1, on the reverse strand, counting down.
GGAGTCCCTAAAGATTTGTCCTCCAACTGCCAAAAGAGCTGAGTGTGGGATGTGCACAAGTAGAAATTGCAACACAGCCACCACTGGGACCGTGTGGAGAGAATTGAATGTTTTCTGTGAGAGTTTTGACCTTTGCAAAAGAGCTGGGCACAGGGATAAAGGGAGGGAAGTCATTGAGTAATTTGGGTTGGAAGGGACCATTAAAGGTCACCCAATCCAACCCCTCTGCAGTGAGCAGGGTCACTTTTAACTGGACCAGGTTATTCCAAACCAAATCCAACCTGGTTTTGAATGTTTCCAGGGATGGGGCAGACACAGCTTCTCTGGGCACTCTGTGTCAGGGTCTCACCTCCCTCTCAGGGGAGAATTTTTCCCCAATATTCAATCTAAATGTGCTCTCTGTCAATTTGAAACCATCCCCCCTTGCCCTCTCACTCCATGCCCTTGTAACCAGTCCCTCTCCAGCTCTCTTTAGCTACTGGAAGGGGCTCTTAGGAACCCCTGGAACCTTCCCTTCTCCACCTGGGTGGTTTCCAGGGGAAGGACAGACAATTACTCATCCCAGAGTGGAGGGAGGGCAGGCCTGAGCTTTGCTGAGCCAGGTAAACATCTCCCTGCCCTCTGCAGCATCCCCATGCCCAGGGGAGGGAGCTGGAGCTGTTCCTGAGGGTCCCCAGCAATGATGACAGATGAGGATGGAACTGCAGTTTCTATAGAGACATTTATTGGAAGGGTATAAAAACAGAGTGCAAAATCCAGAAAGAACAAGCTGAAGGTGCACAGTCCCAGCCATGGGTGGGAGATGAGCCCAGGAGGGAGGCACCCTGTCCAGATTCAGAGAGATTTGATCTCCAGAGATGGATTAGGACCCTTCTTCCTGCAAAGCTTTCAGTCCCTCTGCTTCATCCTGCCTGGCCTGACAAGTGCTCTCACCAGAGCAGGCACGATTTTATCAGCCAGCCTTTGGCAGTGCAGCTTGGAGCAGGGCTGAGCCTGCTGCAGAGGGCAGGTGAAACATCTCCTGCTCCAGAGAGGAGCCTGTTCCCCTCTCTGGTACACTGAGAGTGGCAGTAAATAATTGCAGTTTGGTAAATACTGAGCAGTGCATAAATGAGCATTTAACAGTCCTCCTGCTGCAGCTGTTTCCAGTCAAAAGCCCCGTCCAAAGTCAGATCAAAATTTTCCTTTTCTTGCTCTCGAGAGAGCTCCAGAAACACCTGAAAAGGGTAAGATAACACTTGGGTTATTTCTCTGCGAGGCTCCTTTGCAGGAGACACAGCTCTGCAGCCCCTGGAGAGGATTTTTGGGAGGAGCAGGGGAGCAGGAGCTGAGCCTCCTGTGCTCTCTGGAGTGACCAGACAGGCATCACCTGCCTGTAGGCATTTCCATACAGGTTTTCCCCATCAATGGATTGACCTAAACATTCCTCATCTTTGCCACCAGCCTTGCACAAGCAGCAATGAACAATCTGCTGTTTCCAGGGCACCCAGAGGGGCTGGGCATGGACACCTCCATCCTTGGGGGTGTTGTGTGCCTTTCTTGGCCAAGTAGGGTCTGAGACATCATCCAGACTTGTTCCCACCACACAAAATCCCAGCAGTAAAAAAAAATCAAAGCATTTTCCACCACTTTACCAGCAGAGAACTCCTGACCCACCACCCTCCAGCAGTTTTTTGGTGGAGCTGCCTTTTGCCACTGCACCAGCCTGGGTTTGGCTGCAGCTTTTGTTGCTGCTCCTGCCTTTACAGCACAAATAAAAATCACCTGCCTGAGTCAGAGTATTCAAGGAGAAGCTGTACTCCTCGAGGCTGGAGCTTTGTTTGGCTGTGGAGAAATGGGAAGAGGGTTGGAAACGAGAAGCTGCTGTTCTGCCTTTTCAAAAAGTCATCTGGTTTTGCTCTCACCTTCCTCTAGCTTGGAGAAGGACTGGGACAGTGGCAATGCATCTTTCATTGGGACCTTGTAGACAAGCAAAGAGGGGAACCTTGAGGAAAGAGAAAAAAAGGTGATTTTTGCTCTGTATTGAGGTTCTGAGGTCAAACCTTTATGGATGTGTGGATGTCTTGGTGCTGGGGTCACAGGAGGGCAGGATGTGGTGACATTATGAAATCAATCCCCCTACAGGGAGCTGTTCATCCCTCTCCAGCTGAGATCCTGTGTCTGGACCTCTCACAGACATGTTTTCAGAGGTGAGGCAGTGTTGAAACCATTCCTCATCCCATATTTTATATTTACCTCTCCTGCCATCTCACCAGACATTTTCAGGGATGAGGCAGTGTTGAAACCACTCCTCATCCCATATTTTATAGTTACTCTCCTGCCATCTCACCAGACATTTTCAGGGATGAGGCAGTGTTGAAACCACTCCTCACCCCATATTTTATAGTTACCTCTCCTGCCATCTCACCAGGTACATTTTCAGGGATGAGGCAGTGTTGAAACCACTCCTCATCCCGTATTTTAAAGTTACCTCTCCTGGCGGGCTGCACCTGGGAAAATCTTCAGAATCTCAGCGTGCAGCGCATCAGCGCTCTCTGGATCCTTGACCTTGATTTCCAGCAGATATCCTTTGCCAAACTTGTTCTTCAGGTACTGGATGGAGCCAATGCACCTGGCAGGGCAGGGAGGAGCAGAGATGACAGTGAAATCATTGTCACCTCAGCAGCTGCTCCTTCCTGAGAAGGAAACTCCACGAAAGCCGTGGCAGGTGAGGCTGGAGGAGCAGCTGGGAGCAGTTCCAGCTCAGGCAGGTGCTGTCACCCACCGGAGCTGCCCGGACACCAGGATGGCCACACGGTCACACACGGCCTCTGCCTCCTCCATGTAGTGCGTGGTCAGGATGGCTCCTGACTCCCTGGGCTTCAGGGCATCTCGGATCATTTTCCTGAGGATCAGAGGGAAAAAAAACCCCCAAAATACAAAAAAATACAAAAAACCCCAAACAAACAACCAATCAAAACCCCCCCCTAACACTCCCTAGAAATATCAGACATTGCTCTTATGTTTTTGTCCATCCAAATGCCTTTTCCCTAAAATAAGAATAAAATTTTCACATGCAGCAACTTTAAGTTAATGAGCACATGGTAATGCTTGGAAATAATTACAAAAAGTACTTTTGACTCAAGTCTCTTTATGAATTCTCTCAAATCTTTTTGAATTCTCCCAAATCTTTATGAATTCTCTCAAATCCCATTTAGGACTGTCTTAATTAACAAGCACATGGTTATGCTTTGAAATAATTACAAAAAATACTTTTGACTCAAATCTCTTTAGGAATTCTCCCAAATCTTTATGAATTCTCTCAAATCCCATTTAGGACTGTCTTAATTAACAAGCATGATAATGCTTTGAAATAATCACAAAAAATATTTTTGACTTGAGTCTCTTTATGAATTCTCCCAAATCTTTATGAATTCTCCCAAATCTTTATGAATTCTCTCAAATCTCCTTTAGGACTGTCCTAATTAATGAGCACACGGTAATGCTTTGAAATAATTCCAAAAAATACTTTTGACTCGAATCTCTTTATGAATTCTCCCAAATTGTTATGAATTCTCCCAAATCCCATTTAAGACTGTCCTAAATCTTGCAAGAAAGATGAATGTAAAATAGTTTTCCTCTCTCCTCGCTCATCTCTGAGTTAGAGAGAGACAAGAAATGTATTTTCCAACAGAACCATTGCAAGGTGAGGGACAGCACCATCTGTGGATGGGGCAGAACCCTTTTCATGCAACTTCAAACATTTCCTTTTGGCTTCCCAGCCCTTTCCCGGCGTGGTGCTCACCACACACAGCGCTGCCCCTTGGGATCCATGCCGGTGGAGGGCTCGTCCAGCAGCAGCACAGAGGGGTTGCCCAGCAAGGACAGTGCCACACACAGCTGTGACACAGAGAAAGGGCTCAGCCAAAGCTCCTGCACAGCCTGGCACTGTGCCCACACACAGCTGTGGGCAGAGCTCCTCATCCCTGGGAGTTCTGACTTGTGGGAAATGTGGGTTTGGGAAAGGCTCATCTCCACCACCCCACTCAACAGGAGGCTCTCTCTGGTAGCCCAGGGCACAGGTTTGTCCCTCCACTCAGGGAGGAGAGGTTTAATTAGTGCTTGAGCATTGCAGTGACCCAAACCACACCTTTCTGGTTATCCCAGGAGGTAATTTTCGGACTTTTTTGTGTAAGTAATCTTGAAGCTGCAGAGCGTTGACAATTCTGCGGGGAAAATTAAAAAAGAACATTTTTATTATTCCCAATTAATACTCTCTTCAAGGGTTCTCAAAATGACAAGAAAAAGGAACTTTTCTCCCCTTGCCCTTGACTCTTGCTTGTTTTCTTTAAACATTTATCATGTTATTAAAATGTAAGTGACTGTTTGAAGCAGAGTGTACTGAATAAGCCACAAGCTCTTTTCTGAACCATCATCAGTGTCAGCTCAGCATTATGAACCCATTGCCCCCTCCCAGTGTCAGCTCAGCACCCTTTCTTGTGGTGCCAAACTCCAGCATCAGAGATTTCAGAAAAGCTGCCTAAAGATAACATTCTTAAAAGGGCATTAGTGGTAAATTTATCCCCATCAAAAGCACTCAGGAAAATTGGAGGTTTTCTCAACCCGCTCACTAAATCACAGCATCGAGCACAAAAGCACTTCTGCAGCTGAGTTTCCTGCGTTCCTTTCAAGGTTTCCTCTGTGAATTTTGACTCTTTGGTACCCTCCTCATGACTGAGGGGTGGGACAGGGGCCGTGCCAGCCCCCCAATCTGTACCTGTGGACAGCAGCAGCCGCGTCCTCCCGGCGCAGCCCCTTCACGGCCGCGTAGAGCCTCAGGTGCTGCTGCGGGGTGAGGTCCAGCCACAGGGGGTTCTCCTGGGGGCAGTACCCCAGGAATGGAGGAGCCTGGTCCTGGGAGCCTCCTCCATCTCCCCTCTTCATCAGCACCTGCACAAAGCAGGCTGGGCATTGTCCTCTGACACGGCCTTGCCCAGCACAAGGGGTGGTTCAGGGGAAGATGGTGGGGTTGAGGTGGGGAAACCCACAGTGAGGGAGTGATTCCACACTGTTCTTAAATATAAACGTGGAAATGAGGGTGGATGCATCAGTTTATCAAAGTTAGAAGTGGCTCACCATCATCTTATTAATGCATTATTTAATTTAATGGCATGATGAACTCGATTAAAACCCTGATCAATAATAATGCTCTGACAAAAATTGATAGAAATGATAGCTTAGCCTAGGTGCAAGGTTTGGATTTTTGCCATGGATCCATCCCTTATCTCCAGGTGTCTCCTACCTGCCCAGCAGTCAGGGTTGTCTCTCCAGTGATCATTTTGATAGCTGTGCTTTTCCCAGCTCCGTTGGGCCCCAGGAGTCCTAACACCTCTCCTACAGTCAATACACAGAATTCCTTAGGGCTGTTCCCCGTTCAAGAAATATATCATGCACAGTCCCACAAAAGGAAAAGAAAACAGAAAAGGCAGCATACTAATATCAAAGATCACACAAAATAAATGGTTTTATTGTATAAAATACATGCTCAGAGAGCCCATAAGATTTCAGCTTAAATTGATGCTCTGAATTGCTCCCAGGAGCCACTGATAAAGTGGTTCCCTCTCCCCAGGATCTTTATTTTGTCTTTATTTCAGATAATGGACAGTCACAGGTCATTAATAGGATGCACCATTAACACATCAAGCCCAGACTGAAGGTGCTTTAAAAACAGAACAAAAAGATTTGACTTTTCTGTCCTTGCTCAGGTAACTGAGAATGTGAAGGGAATTAACTCGGGGTTCCACACAGGTCTGGGAGAACAGTCCCAGCTCTCACCTTTTTTAACACAGAAGGAAAGGTTTTTGGTGGCTGTTTTCTTCTTCTTCTTCTTCAAAAATGAGCCAGCTTGCTTTATATTATATTCCTTGCACAGATTGCTGACTATAATGACTGATTTCTGAAAGTGAGGAGGAAGAAGCAAGGTTAATTTATTATCTTGGGCAGCATTAATCCTTCAGTTGTATTTTTCCATTAAAAAGGCAGAAACCCTTCTGAAGATCTTTGTTTTATAGTTCACCAGGAATATGAGGTACAACAGGACACTTTACTGTCCACATTCCTCTTCAGAGCTTTCTTTTCCTGATGGAACTCACACTTTTGAAATTTTGATTTTCCTGGTGAGAACAACAGAGCCAGAGCACTGACCTGCACTGGTTTGTGCTTTACCAGGTAGAAAATCAAAGAAAACAAGGAGAACACTCAGGGGTACCTCATCCTGACTGGGAGCCACCAGGGCATTTCTCACTGCTTCCCTTTCAGCTCTGACATCTTCATCTTCCTCCTCGAGCTCCTTGGGGTGCTGCTGGCTGCTTTCTTTTCTTGGGGAAATCCTGAAAACCCACCAGCTTTAGCTTAGGATTTTGTTCTTTACCTTTGTTCTCCACCAGTGCATTTTGGGGAGACCAAGAGTGAATTTCCCTGGGATCAAATTTATATTATATTATAATGATTACTATTAATATCATCATCATTATTGTAATTGTTGGGATGATGATGGTGATGATGATAATGATGATGTTTGTAATCTTTATTTTGTACCAAAAAAGAAGCTGGTACATCCCACAGCACAGGCAACATCCTGTGGTGGCACTAAATTACTCAAAAACTATTTTATATGATCACACCACTGCATTATTTAAGGGGCTATTTAAGTCATAAAAAATCATCAGTATTAAAAAAAAAAAAAAAAAAAGGAAAAAAGAAAAAAAAAAAAGATTTAAAGACAGGGACACAAATGCAATGATGTTTTCAAGGAGAAGCCATGGGGTAGGAGTTTAAATCTCACATGTGCATGTGTGTTTTTACAAACCTAAATACGGGGTCCTGTCTCAGCACTGCTTTTCCATATTTTGACTCCAAAAAGCGAAGGAGAAGAATGAACACCACAGAATGGATGTAAGGCTGGAAAACAGAGGTTGCCACATTAACAGCCTGGCTTTGCCTCCCACCATAGCTGGCACTGAGGTGGTGGCAGCACTGTAAAATACGTGGGGCAAAGAGAATATGTGAAAATGGAGCCAATTATCATTGAAACTCAGCGTAATCAGCACTGCAGAAAGCACCAAGGGCAGAAAAACCCCAATCCATGAAATAACAGGACAGCATGAGGTGATCTGGGCTGATTGGATTTTGCTTTCCCCATTTCAAAGGCGTGAAATGATTTTAGCACAGCGGGTAAAATGTCATCCAGAGCCACCCAGATCCTCCTCCTGCTTCCTCATTCCTGAGGAGGGGCTTTAGGAAACCCACATTCCTCAATAAAAGCAATGGTAAATGTTTTCTTACTGCAAAGACAGCAATCAGTATGTGACTGCCTGAAGCCCCAAGTGGCTCAGTGTCCTCCACAAATATCTGTAAGAATAAAAAGAAAATACTCAATGAGGACGTGCAATTCTTTAGTATCATTCTGGTTAATGCAGTAACATTAAAAATGCTTTGAAAATCTGCAGAACTTCTGATTTTCCCCAAACATTGTGCATACAGATGAGCAGATACAGATGTTTGGCTTTGGGAAGCCTGGTCCTACACCACAACACGTCACAGCTCTCGGTGCATGGATCAGACTCTCCTGCCAGATGTTTTGTCCCAGGAAAACATCTCTGCTTTGTGGAGAAGAGGTGAGTGGGACAGGGCAGAGGAGGAGTCTCTCCTCCTTGGGCTTCACCCCTCAGTAATTTATCATTTATCAGCAGTGTTGCACATAGCTGGGGGGTTTTGTTAAATTCTCAGCTGAATTTCCACTCAGCTGACACGGAGAAAAACCCCTTGTGAATATTCTGAATTCTCACTCAGGTGTTTTTCCATGCAAAGACAGAACTGTGGGGTCAGATTTCTCTTAGGGTTGGTCAAGCCAAGCTGACTGACTTTGTGGCTGCTCCATCCTTGGCATTACTCAAGGCCAGCTTGGATGTGGCTTGGAGCAACCTGGTCTAGTGGAAGGTGTCCCCTCACATGGCAGGGGTGGAACGAGATGAGCTTTAAGGTCCCTTCCAAACCAAACCAAACCAAACCATACCAAACCATTCCACGATTCCATTCTATGGCTCTGCATGGAAAGGATTAAGAGTTTTTTACCTAATCCACAGTCACAGCTGCACAAGAAGTCACCCCCAGCCCTGATGAACAACTGGAAAGATGAGATCTGAGCTGAAATCATCACCCAACCATGCACTCTGGAAATTCCCACCCAGGATGGGACTTCCCAGACTGCAGCGTGCAGTTAACTCCAGATTTTGGTGCAGTTACCCCCAGATTCTGGTGGTGTTACCCCTAGATTTTGGTGCAGTTACCTCCAGATTTTGGTGGAGTTACCCTCAGATTTTGCTGGTGTTACCCCCAGATTTTGGTGGTGTTACCCTCAGATTTTGGTGCAGTTGCCCCCAGATTTTGGTGCAGTTACTGGCAGATTTTGGTGCAGTTACTGCCAGATTTTGGGGCAGCTCCTGGCAGATATTGGGGCAGTTACTCCCAGAGTTTGGTGACAAGGACCCAGGGTTGTGTTTTAGGCCTCTCCTTGCCCAGACCCATCACTCACGTGCCAGGTGTCGATCAGAAAATCGGCCACAAAAGCCAACAGGGGGTACAGGGGAACCAAGAGGGACAGACCATAGAGGGAAACTTCGGCGTGGCCTAGGTGTTGGACGACTCTGCTGACGAAAAAAGAAATAATGCACACCTGAAAATAAAACAAGAGGGTAACTCAGCTGATGGGAAGGGTTACTCACTGCTCGTTAGAACTGAGTGAGTCTAGCTCTGCAATTCCCTGTTGAATTTATGAAAAATGAGAAAGGTGAGAGACAGAGAGGGCTCAGGAGATCCTCAGCTGTCTCTGTCTGAGGGTTGGCTGCTGCTGAGAATTCTTCCCAGGGGCAGGGCTGCTTCAGGCAGAAAAATCAAACATGGGATCCCATCCTGTTCATTCCCAACCCAATCCATGCCAATAATCCACCTCCTTCCAGGCCAGCCTTGGATGATCAGTGTCTAGCCTGAAAGCTCCTGTCTCATCACTTTACATCTCTTGGATGTGGGGTGTCAAGGAGAGTGATAAATTAAATTTTTTGCCTCCATTCCTGCACCAGTTCAGGTTGGATCCAAGTGTTTCCCCATGTGACAGCAGAGTTGTGGCAACAGAACGGTGACACAAATTTAATACAGAATTGGCTGCTATGAAACACACTCAGATTTGTGTCCCACATCTCTGCTTGGTGTTCTGACATCTAGCTCATCCTTAAGGTCTCAAAATGTCTGTAAAACCCAGCAGTGCATTACTCAGCCTTGTGCTCACCACTATCAGGATAAAAGACCAAAGGTCACAGCTCCATCCTTTGCGAGAGTTGAAGGAGATCAGGTAGACCAAGAGAACGAGGGAAATTCCGTAACCCAACACCCCCGTGACCTACAGGGAAAAAAGAAAGGATTTTGTTGGAGAAAATGGAGTGAGGTAAACCACCAGAAACCCATCTATAGCAAGGGGAGCAGAGGAAATGATCACACAGTAAGATGAGGGCATTTAGAAATTACCACAACTTTACTCTGAGGTGTAAAAGAATACATTAAAGCAAAATTTATTGCCTTTTATTTCCAGCTGGAAAACCCCAAAGGATAGGAGGTCAAACAAGAAGGTCAGTAAGAGGACCAAGAGTGTTCCAGCACCCTCTGCACCCACACAAAACATTTTCCCTCAATCTCTTCCAAGCAAACCAGCAATGACCAGAATGAGATGTACCAGCAAGAAGAAGGCGCCAGCGTTGACAAAAAACTTGTTGCTCATGGCAAACAGGAGCCCAAACATGGAGAAGAGCAGGATCCAGCAGAATGGGATGTCCACCAGTGCCTGACCACACCAGTAGGCCGAGGGGAAGAGCCCCGAGATCCTCAGCTGGGCACGAGCTCCTGCCTGGGAAGGCACAATTTTAAAGGGTGGTTTATTGTCTGTGCCTGGTTGGCCAACTGCACCTGTGGGAATGGCCCCAGGAAATGAAAAGGGAATAAAATCTGTCACCATTGCCATTCTGGGGTAAAATTCCACCTCTTTTTGTCTTTTAATATTTTGTGCTGGCTGCAAAAATTCTCATGGATCAAGACACCCCAAGCTGCCCCAATCACAGGGCTGGACTCAGTTTCCTCAGAGGTGTTTTCCAACCTAAATGATTCCATGATTCTGTACTCAAACATCCTTCTGGCAGTGCAGTTGTAACCCCTTCTGCCCACCCCAAACCTGCTCCATTTCAAGGAATTTACCTTGCAATCCTGCGTGTAGCCCATCGCAAAGTGAGGAGGAAAACCGGGGAATAGCAGCAGCATATAAATGAGGTAAACGGACATAAAATAATTCCAGTATTCGGGATTGAACAGCTGAAAACAGGAGAACAAAGCATTTGTGCAAAATGCCCACAACAATTCATTTTATCATTCATCTTACTGCATTTCTCATGGATTACAGGGCAGTATGAACAGAAGAAGAGGGGTCTGAAATCAAATTTTGGAAGGTTTTCCCAAACCAGAGCCAGTCACAGTGCTTTGCTAGTGATGAGACATGAGTGGTGCAGGTCCCACTCCTCCATCCCAGATTTGTGGGGAGCTCTCTCTTCCAATCCATTGACAGGCCAAAGCTTGAAAAATGTGCTGGGGAGAATAGGGAACGTCCTGGAGAAACCCTCCCAGCCACCCTCTCCACTCAGCAGCCCTTGATGGAGAACCCACATGGGAAAAACCAGATCTGATTTTCCTGAAGTCAAAGGTGGTGGTTCCATGTTCATACAGCCCTACCATGCCTCCCATTAAAATCTGATTAATTAGTGAGACCTTAAATGGTTTTCTGACGCCTTCTGGCTTCACTTACAGAGAAGAAGGGGTGGCTCCAGACCTGGATGTGCCTGGTGGAGTTGAGGGTTCTCAGCAGGGCGTTGCTGATGATGTTCACCAACACTGGGAAGCAGTTGACAGCCTCCATGTGGCACAGCACAGTGAACCTGTAGCTCTTCACAGAGCAGGAAAACAAGGTGAGAACTCCTGGCTTTTCTCATCTACAGCAGGGAAGCAGCAGGAAAGGAGCACACCAGGAAAATCCAGGCCTGAAATAGCTTTGCTTGTGCCTTGTTTGCTAAAAAATCAAATTATGAGGGATTGGAAGTCTGTATTGCTGTGCTAAAAATGTACATTTTGAGGTGGAAGGTCAGGGAGATAAGGTCTCCTCTAGCATGGGCTTTACTGCTCAAAACACTTCCTAATTTTCATACCTGTGGTACAAAAAGTCAGCAGGGCCATCCCACAGAGAGAGCTGATGGAGGAACCTTGATTAAATATTCAATTATTGTGAGGAAACTGAAGGGAGAGGAGAAAAATCCTCACCTGACCTTCACGGGACACTTTTATAGCCCCGTTGTGTTGCAGTTCCTGTGTGATATTTTCCTCCTTTGCTATTTCCACGGAGAGATCCTGGCTCTGGAGCACATGGATGAAGTCGTCAATGCCTGTGCCTGGTGTGAAGACCAAAACCAGAGGAATTACAGCACTGGAAAACAAAAGGGTCTTTGACAATTTGACTTCTATTTTTATTTTTAAATCCATGACCACCAAACAAAAACAGAGGAAATCTAATAACTGTGGGCATCAGCCAGCACGTGTGTGCTGGATCATTGCACGTTAGCTTTTGGGAAGTTTATGGATTTCAGTCTGAATTTTTGCATTATCCTTTTTTT
>VWYP01026937.1:33099-56467 GCA_013400435.1 Pycnonotus jocosus | reverse complement strand
AGAAAATAATATAATATAAATATATATATAAATAGTATAAATAAAAAAATTAAAATAGATAAATAAAAATAAATAAATCTTCATACTTTAATCCAGAATTTTCCAGAACAATCCAGAAACAGAAGAAAAGAGCAGAGTTTTAGAGGAGATCAGTTTAAAAAATCTGATATTGGCACTCTTGATGCGACAGAGTCACAACAAAAACATTATAATTTACATAATGATTGATTTAACCATATGGTGAATTAACAAAGTCAGTCCCTTCTTCTGCTGGTGCAGAAATCTCTTCTCCCAGGCAGATTTTTTTTTTTTTTAATATCAATCAAGAAATCAAATATTAGCTTACCAGAGCTAGAAAGAGCTGTGCTATGACTAAGGGAAAACTGGGAGGCTGCAGGGATTTATCCAGGGTGGGGATGGAGGAAGGGCAGAGGAATCCAGAGCTGGATTTGCAGGAGGAGGGGAGCGCCTGGGCAGCCAAGGATGCTGCCCCTGATGGTCCCCAGGATAATGGGGCTGTTGTGAGCAGGGATGGGGCTTCCTCGGGGTCGTGTGGAAGATCCAGATGTGCACAACAGCAGGATTGGTGTTGTTTTTTTGTTTGTTTGTTTGTTTGGGGGGTTTTTTTGTTTTGTTTTGTTTTGGTTTTTTTTTTTCTTTCTTTGTGCCAAGGGCCCTGCTTGTCTCTGCATCCCTCTGTTTTCCAGGCAGGGGAATGGGATGGGGGAGTTGGAGCCCCTCGGTGCTGCCCAGCACAGCTCAGCTCGTGTGGGGGTTTCAAACAGGCTCTGCAGAGGAGGGGAAAATGCCTGAATGTTTCACAGCTGGATTCTTGAGCTGAGGGCAGGAATCACAGCTGGATTTTTGAGCTGAGGGCAGGAATCACAGCTGGATTCTTGAGCTAAGAGCAGGAATCACAGCTGGATTTTGGAGCTGAGGGCAGGAATTCCAGGTGGATTTTTGAGCTCAGGACAGGAATCACAGCTGGATTTTTGAGTTGAGGGCAGGAATTCCAGGTAGATTTTTGAGCTGAGGGCAGGAATCCCTGCTCCTTTCTCTACCAGCAGGGGAAGGCTGAGCTGCAGGGGCGGTGCCCCCGTACCTTGGCAATGCCAGTGTTGAAGGCAAAGGGACACATGAGACCAAGAAACCACTTCAGGGGCTCGGGGACATCTTCTATCAGCACTGCCAGGCTCAGGAACCCGAAGATAAAGATGATGAGGAAGCCCACGGAGCTGACGAGCTTGGAGGTCCTTAAGAGGGAGCAGAGCATGAAAACCAGGTGGATCTGTAAGAACAGAACTTTCCTTCAACCACTGAACGAAATAAATCTCCTTAACAGCAGCACTTCCATTTGCCAGGCACCAGATCTCTGCTGAGCTGAGTCTGTACAACAAAACCCACTAAAGCCCTTCTGAGAGGGTTGATCTGAGTTTCAAACTGGGCTTTTGGTAGCCAAACAAGAGCCTGTCAGCCCTTCAGGCTGCAAATGAAATCTCTGCTTCTGGCCTAGAAAAGCCACTCAGATGTTTCAGCCAGAGTGGCCCACAAAGGTCCTGAGCACAGTGCAAAAGGCTCTGGAGCAATGCTCAGGCTCATCAACACAGAAATTGTTGGAGCCCTGGGCACTGAGAATTTCAGATTTTCTGTGCTGACAGGCACTGACCCCCCAAGCAAACCCTGCATTGACCTGAGGCCGAGGAAAAGGCTCCCAAAATTGAGTGACAGCGCTGGGATTGTGGGGGTGGGGTTGGGATAGAAGTGTGGGATATCACAGGGGGCAAAACTCAGAGTTTGAGGGTTTGGAATGCAGGAATTGAGATAAAGTGAGATGGAGGATTCAGGGTGAGGCTGAGCCCTTCTTTGTCACCTTCTCCTTCATGGGCTGGGTGGGGTTTTGTAATTGGGTAGAAAAATCCATATTGCAGGCCAGGGGTGGTTGGGTGTTGGGTTAAAAGTAAAAATAATTGAGGTGTCATTTCTTAATTGGACAGTTTATCCTTAAAAAATCTTGTAGAGAGAGAGAGATATGGCTCTATTTTTAGTTTGTTAGCTAGAAGTGCTGTAGAACTCATGGCTTGTGAGACTGTAATAGAGATAAGATTTAATAAACATCTGAGTCTGAACCAAAAATATGGTCTGGCACATTTATTCCTGACTCTGGTAAAAAAAAAAAAAAAAAAAGATAAAACCCAACAGGTAATGAATCATATGGGGAGGAAATCTGGCTTTAAAGCCTGACTTACACACGCCAGGCCATAGAGGAAGAACAGCAGTGAGACTGCAGGGAAGGTGCTGGTGTAGAAGGGCTCCCACAGCACCACGGCTGTCAGCAGGCAGGAGAAGATCAGCACATAAAGAGAGTACAGCAAACTCCAGGACAGCCTGGGGAGGGAAAGGTTTTGGTGAGTCCAAAGCCAATTCCAGAGCCATCAGCTGCTGGAATTCTGGAAACTTGGATTTGGGGGTTTTAATGTGTATGGGGCAACATGGAGGATTTAAGGTGTTGTCTAATTCCTTCTTCTTCACCTTCTTCTTCGTGGTTTTGGGTGGATTTTTCTAATTGGATGAAAAAGGTCTGCATTGCAGGCCTTGGGTGGTCGTTATTGGGTCAAAAGTAAAAATAATAAAGGTGTCATCTTGTCATTGGACAGATTATGCTTAAAAGACCTTGGAAAGAATGACTTGGATTTTGGGCTTTTAATATATGGTGATACATATGGGGCAACATGGAGGATCTAAGGCGTTGTCTAAGTCCTTCTTCTTCATCTTCGTCTTCCTTCTTCATCTTTATCTTCCTTCTTCATGATTTTGGGTAGATTTTTCTAATTTTTTCTAATTTTTTTTTCCTAATTTTCTAATTTTTCTAATTTTTTCTGTGAAAAAGGTCCACATTGTGGGCCTTGGGGGGTCATTATTGGGTCAGAAGTAAAAATAATAAAGGGGCCATCTCGTTATTGGAAAAATTATGCTTGAAAGACCCTGGAAAGGGTTACAGACAGAGCCATTTTTCACCTTGCTAGTTAGAGCTCATGGCTCGTGAGTCTGTAAATAAACACTGAGCCCAAACATGGAACTATGACTCCCGTGTATTAATTCTGATCCTTGCAGGGAAAAAGAAGCCAGAACTGTTGCAATCAGCCTTGTGGGTAACCAACAGCTCCGTTTACAGCTTCATCTGCACGTCAGGAGTGTTTACATTTAAATGTTAATTATTTCCTGTGGCAGTAATTTCTCTTTCACATCCTCAGAGCAGACAGGTGATCCAGCTCAGCAGAAAATACCCCAGGAGCAGAGGGCACCCCTGCCATGCTCAACCCTCTGGCTGAGAAACTGAACAAAAACAGCGATCAGTTGCATCAATTAATATTTGACATAAATTTTCAAGCAATGCAAGTGGTTTGTTGGTTTTTTTTTTTTTTTCATTGACTGATTGAACTGTTTGCCCAGCAGTGTTTCCTCATCTTCACCAGGAATCAATCTCACAGCTTGGAGTGCTGGAGAAAAGTGATGACCCCACCGAACTCATTAATTGGCTTCTCAATTAAGTGCCTGGGAGCAGACTGATTTTTGGCGAACAGATTTTAAAAAGAACTCACCAAAACGCAATGTCCTGCATCCCCATGGTCTTCATCAACACCTTGAGCTGCTTCTTCTCCCGTGTCACATTCCTTGACAAGAAGTACATGAAGGGGAAGAAGCACATCACAGTGACCACCATGAAGTAGCTGTACTCCAGGCTGATGGAGAAGAGGATGCTCTGGGACTGCATTCGGACCCCAGCAATGGATTTCATTTCTTCCCACACAGAATGATTCGTCGCCATCTAAAGGAATGCAAAGCCAACAGATCAGTGTTTTGCTTATTTTCTGCACTGAGATGCATTTACACAGGGAATATTCTGCTTCATCTTCCCTGGATTAACTTTGTAAAGCTGCTTTATTTTCTGACAAACCCATGCCTCTCTATCCCCACAGCAGAGTTTGCCTTTCCTATGTTATATTTGAAATAAAAAGATGCCTCCATCAGTTGCTAAATTGGATTTACCTCTATAATGGCAGCATCAATGCTGGACTGCAGGGACAGGAAGCCTCTGTACCAGTACCTTGGGCTGTTGCACTGCCCTGGGGAGAACTCGTAACAGTTGTCTGCAAGGCAAAGGGCATCACACTAACCAAAAGTAATTAATTTTCACTATTAAATGTAATGACAAGAACACACTGGCACTGTGGGAAACTCTTCAAATGGACAATGACAAGGAAAAAACCCCAAAACACCCAGACCCACAATTTATTCCATCACTTAACAAATATGGGTTATTCCCACCCTGTCCACACCAGAAATTCTGATTTTGTGTTACCTATGAATCCAATGACTTCATTGGGAATAACCACGTGGGTGATAGGAAACCTGAGGTGGTAGGAGAAGTTGTCCTTAAACACAACTCCTATAATTTCCTTATTTGAAATCCAGGCTTTCTCCATGGCTCTCTCATCGTCCAGCTCCTCTAGTTTTATACCTGTGGAGTGTCAGGAAAACATTGCCATGAGATTTTGGGAGTCTGGAAATGTGTCCACATTCATGGAGGGAATGTTCTGCTTTCTTAACCTTGCAGTTCCTCCTTTCCCAGCTTTCACTGGCCAGGGAGGCAGCTCTAAGCACTTCAGACTTTACCAGTTGAGAAGAAATGCATCTCAAAATAATGGTTTTTTAAATGTGTTTTAAGAGTATCAGGGGCTATTAGGTAAGGCAGAGCTTTCCAGTTCAGAAGGGCAAACTGGCCTCACAGGTGGTTTAAATCCTAGAGAAGAAATATTTGTGAAAATGCAGGAATTAGGATGAATTTTCTCTCCTGATCCAAGATGTTGGAGAACCACTACAACATAGCACATGTACAAGAGGTTATGTGGGTTTTTTGTCTTTTTTTTTTCTGTTGTTAGATCTGGGATTAAATGCTCAGGAGATGCAATTTTCATGTTTGGACTCAGATGTTTATCAATTCTTATCTATAGTACGGTCTCACAAGCTGTGGGTTCTGGCTAACAAAGTGAAAAAATGGCTCTGTCTCTAACTCTTTCTGAGGTCTTTTAAGCACAAATGAACCAATTATGAGATGAGACCGAAATTATTTTGACTTTTAACCCAATAACTAATTAGTTGGTTTCAATGCAGACCTTTTCACTCGATTACAAAACACCACCCAAATCTATGAAGAAGAAAGTGAAAAAGAAGGACTCAGCCTACATCCTAAATTCTCCATCTTGCTTTATATATATTACTATATTCTAAACTCTTAAACTCTCAGTTTTTCTACCCTGTGGTATCCCACACTTCTATTCAAACTCCACACCCACAATCCCAGCGCTGTCACTCAATTTTGGGAGCCTTTTCCACAGCCTCAGGTCAATGCAGTGTTCTCTTGGGGGTCAGAGCCTGGCAGCACAGAAAATCTGAAATTCTCACTGCCCAGGGTTCCAACAAGGTTAAATCACAACGAAATTCAATGTTTAAAAAAGCCAAACCCACCCGTCATGACAGAGCTGGAGGCCACCTTGTCCATGATGCGCCTGGTGGTGGCAGTGACGGGGGTGAAGGTGATGGTGACACCGGTGGCGTTGAAGGCAGGGTCATCCAGGTGGCCCAGGTGGCCAAAGGGCACCTCGGGGTAGTGCACGTGGGACATGAAGGAGGACACGAGGAGCACCACGGGCAGGAAGAGCAGGGACAGGATCCACTCCTGCACCAGGGAGAGCAGGGAGGAGAATTGCATGGCAGTGTAAGAACAGTGCTCTTTGTGGGATTAAAACGTGAACAAAGAGGAATTCAGTCTTTGTGGGATTAAAATATAAAAAAAAAGAGGAACTCAGTCATGCCCATTTCTTAGGTGTGGATGAAGAGACTCTGAATTGTGCCCATCACCTGCTCCAAGAGCCCATCTGTGCCCTCATTTGTCACAAACCAGACATAAACATCATCATTTAAAACAAATTCAAGTCTCCAAGTGTTCATTACCAGTCAGGCTTCTCAAAACCACTTTAAGTTCTAATTTTACCCAAAGAAATTTGTGTCTAGGGACAGGCAGGGATTGGCCACTCTCAGTAGTTAGCTTCTATTTTGGTTTTATTTTTAATTTTTTTCTTACCTGAAAGCTCTGCATCTTCATCCTCCACTTGATCAGGACATTTTTCCAGAAGAGAATTTTAATTTGCTGGAATACACTGATATTCCTCTGGACTGTCTTCATCTTTGAATCTAGAGACAATTTCTTTTTGAAAATTGCTTTCAAATACAACAAAAGCCGAACCAGCAGCAACTGGGTTTTATTTGCACAGTCCTTGCAGATGTGCAATGAAACTTTTTTTCCCTTTTTACAGCAAGAACGAGCTGAAGAAACTCAGATGTTGTGTGCTGAGCACAACCACCCCCACAGCACAGGGTCCAAGGGTCAACACACTGACCACAGGGTCAACACACTCCAACCCTCACAGCTCAGCAGCAAAAACTGATAAAAACTGATAAAAAGCAGAATTTCAGGCTTCCATGCTGCAGCATGGGGAGTTTGGGAGGAGTTATTGATGAAATCAAAAAGGGACTATCACATTACATGACCTAATCATCTTGGGTGGGCTCCATATCCAGGGAACAACAACAATGTAGTCAATTAAAATCCCTAAAAAAATCCTTTCACTGGTAATTTTGATGTGTTGTAGGCTCAACACCAACAAATGTTGAGCAACTGCTGGCTGTGGTGTGAGCTGAGCTCTCGTGGTAAACAGCATCTGCTGGAGGAAACTCGGAGCCATGAGAGAACAAATTCTTGGAAGTGCGTGGGAGAGATGTCAGTGGTGGGTTATTGATGAAAAATGAGAGAAAACCCAGTGGCCACGAGCATGCACTGAGGTGTTACTCCAGCAGACAGGGCAGAATCCTCAAAATGTCAGGGGCAAAGCAAAACAAGGATTATTTTGCCTGGTTAATGCTGGTGGTGGGAACTGAGAGAGGTAAAGCTGCCTGACAGATTTTTGCAGGTGAGGCACGTGCTTATTAACCATCCATAAAATAACCATGAGGACCTTTAATGAGCAAAAGAGCTCTGCTCACATGGCCAAACTGCCCTGCTGTCACACCAGGAGCTGAAATCTGCTTTGAAACAAAATCCTGATCTCCTCTAAGTGATTCTCAGGCAGAAAACCCAGAGCTTTTACAGACCCAACCCCTTCAAGCCTTCCTGTCACAGGGAAGGAAGATTTACTCCTGTTCCCCTGGGGGACAATGCCTCACGGTGCTGACAGGGAAGACAGAGTTTATTCTCCTCCAAACATCTCTATTCAGCCCTCAGGAGGTGAATCTCTGTGTGATGAGACAGCAGGCACTGGAATGCTGGAAAAGCAGGATAGGACAGCAGGCACTGGAATGCTGGAAAAGCAGGGTGAGACAGCAGGCACTGGAATGCTGGAAAAGCAGGGTGAGACAGCAGGCATGGGAATGCTGGAAAAGCAGGATGAGACAGCAGGCACTGGAATGCTGGAAAAGCAGGATAGGACAGCAGGCACAGGAATCCTGGAAAAGCAGCTGCAACAAATGGGCTGCCCGGGGTGCCCACTGCAAACTCTTGCTCTGGCTTTTACCATCGTCTCTAAACAGATTCTTTTCCTCACTGATGATCTCACCAAACCCAAAATTGGAATTTAGCTTGTGTGTAACCTCTAGACTTCCTTGAATAAACTGTGGGTTTAAACTTGCTGTTATTTGGTTGCTTTTTCACCCCACGGAGGTGAGGATTAGGATGTCATGTGTCACATCCCCGCCTCTGACACGGGGTTTGTGTCACAGCTGGAGAAGCTTGGCAGGTTCTGAGAGTCCTGTGGAGTGACCTGGGCAGGCTGACACCTCCAGGGGATCCTGGCTGGGGTGGGGAGGTGCCACACCAGGAGCTCATCCCGGACATCCCACCTGTCCCTGGTGTGGTCACCCCACGGTGCTGACCGACCCTGGCCGTGCCGCTGCAGGGTTTGGGCAGCTGGGGGAAATGTGGGACAGCTGATTCCTTTGCTTCTGTGGTATTTCAGGTGGAAATTTTTTAGACCATAAGATAGACAGAAGTTTTAAATTCAAACTTTAACTAAAGTTTCTTTTCTTCTAGAAGCAGGGAAAGAAATCTGCTCCTCGTACATCCTGGATCACTTAAAATACTGAGCTGAAGCTACTTCTTCCTTGTGGTGCTGAGAAACCCTGGAAATAAACCTCTGCCATAAGCTGAGCTCCATTTGTGTTTTATTTCATGTCAAAGTAAGCTTAAAAACACTCTGTTGCCTTTAAACATCCCTAAGGTTAATCACAAGCTTGACTCAAACCCAATCTATCAGAAAGATGCCCCCGTGCTCCACGACACATTTGCATCCTCACCCAGTGTTATTAACAGCATTATAATTAACTGGGGGGGTTTCATACCTTCAAAATAACAATTTTTATTTCTGCTTAGGAAGGATGCTTCAGCCTTACCTCAACAGGAAGCTTTGGGAGGAATGCAGAGCTTGTCCTGGAGGAGCAGGGATGCTGAGCCTCCCCGGGATGGACGGGCCGACTGTCCCGGAGACTCCCAGCTCTACTCTGGCGTTTTTTCCTCTCAGGCACTTCTGCAAAAGACATTCCTCACACCACGGCTTCTTTTTTATCCTGGCTTCCTTCCCCTTCCTCCCCGGCAGAGCTCCAGCTTTATTTGTGTCAGAAAAAGCAAACAGAGCACATCGCTGTTGAGGCGCTGGAGCGCCTTGTCCCAAAAGTTAACTCAGGACATTCTTGAGCCGTGGCCAAGAGAGGAGAGACAAGCCCCACAACAAACCACGCACAAAAAATCCTTTCTCCGGCAGGCTCCGCTGTGTTTCTCGGTGCAGCAAGAGGGGCTGGAGTCAACAGCGATGTCACAGCACGGGCAGGGGAGGACAAAAGGTGACAAATTCCTCCCGTGGCATCAGCAGCAGAGCAGCGCTGCCTCCTGGATAGACACAGCTCTTCCAGCTAAAAAAAAACACCTTGGAAAGGTTGAAATAAACTTCTGACTAGCTGTGCACTTCTGAAGGGGATGGGTTTGGTTTCATGCCAGGCTGTGGAGCGTGGCTGCCCCTCGGTCACCCACAATATCCCCGGGCTCATCAGGGCTGAGGGACCAGGGCTGGGACAGAGGCTGGGCTTGGCAGAGTGGAGCAGCTGGATTTGCTTCCTCCTGCTCTGCCCAGCAGGAAAAACCCACCCCTAAGGTTTAAATGCCATGCAGATGTTTCAGAGAGAGGCAGACAGCAGAGGGGCAGTAAGTCAGGGCACGGGATGAAGTTAAAATCTGTCCCCAGAACATCTCCTGGGTGTCCAAACCTTCTCCTCCCCTCCTTGCAAAAGGAAAAAGTCCAACCCTAATGTGAAGAGGAGATGCCAGGTTCCAGCCAGTGAATCTCAGAGTTTCCCACCTGCCCACCTCCTTGGCAGAGCACCGATGCTGGAGATCCATGTGGAAAGCAGAGCCCGGGCTGTGGGTGGCTGCTCTGGGGACTTCTCCTGGCAGGAGCAGCCCATCCGTGAGCCACGGCAGCCACCTGCTGGCACCTGCTGGCCCACAGCCCTGCCTGCATCGCCCAGACACAGCTCCCTGCCCGCCTGAAGCACCCGCAGGATCCTCCCTGCCCGTGTCCCAGCCCAGCACCATCCCTGCCCGCACCCCCAGCGTCACCCACACGGACCAGGGCAGCTCAGGGCACGGGCGAGGGTCGTGCTGCTGTGTCCATCCGTGGGATGGCACTGCCCCTGGCCTCCAGGGTGTCCCCAGCCCAGCCTGTGCCAGGATCACAGAGTCAGAACCACAGAATCACAGAATCACAGAATCAGAACCACAGAATCAGAACCACAGAATCACAGAATCAGAATCACAGAATCACAGAATCACAGAATCACAGAATCACAGACTCAGAATCACAGAATCACAGAATCACAATCACAGAATCACAGAACCACAGAATCAGAATCACAGAACCACAGAATCACCAGGCTGGAAGAGACCTTCAAAATCATCAGGTCCAACCCAGCTCTAACACCTCAACTAAACCATGGCACCGAGTGCCACATCTAATATTTTTTTAAAACACATCCAGGAGTGGTGACTCCACCACCTCCCTAAACAGAAAATTCCAGTCCTTTATCACCCTTTCTTCAAAACCCTTTTTCCTAGTATCTAACCTCTATCTCCCAGAGGGTGCTGGGGGACAGGGCAACACCTGAATGCAGGGAGTTCCTGTTTTATTTTGTTTATTCTTTTCTTTTCTTTTTTTTTTAATTTACTTTTTAACTCTAGCCCTGGCAGGCAGATACCCATGAGGAGATTCTGATCTGCTCAAGCACTGGTGTCTCAGGTGCTGCTGCTTGCCCCCAGCTCCCCATCATTTGCCCCATTCCTTCCAAGCACCTCAGGGGTGGGTGCTGGTGAGGAGCCCCCCTCTCTTCCCAATGACCAAAGCAAGGCTCAGCCTGCTGTCCTTCTTCAGCACTACTTTGGGTCACTTTATTTTGACTCTAAATAATAACTGGGTTCTGCAGATGATGATATAAGGGCTGCCAGTTTTCATTCTATTTATCCAGCCAGTGCTGAGTGCTCTCCTCTGTCCTGTGGGGATGAGATGGGCCAAGTTGGCCTGAGCTGGAACTCACAACAAGAGCAGCCTTTTTTTGGGTGAAAATACAGCCCTGTGCCCCTCTCTGCCAGGAATCAGCACCTTTGCTGGCCACGTTCCAGCAGCCAGAGGGGAGATTGTCAGGGCTGGGCAAGGCAGAGAGCTGCTGTCCTCCTGCCATGCATGAGAGAGGGGTCAGAGCCTGCCCTGGCCTTGCTCCTGGTTCTCCCCAGGGACTGAGCCCCCTTTCCCAGCCACAGTCTCCCCTCACAGCCTCAGGATCAGGAATTCAAACCTCCATGAGCCAGTCTGAGCAGGGGCACAGATGAGCGTCAGGCACCAATTTGTCCAAGGATAAAGGCTTTATTTATCAAAATAAGAACTCTTTTTCCCTCTGTGAGGCAGAACACCTGCAGGGCTGCGTGTGCTGTGACGTGGGTGACCGAGTGCTGGGGCTGCAGCTGATCACAGCCATCAGTGACACTGATGGAATTCAGAGACACTGATGGAATTCAGAGACACTGATGGAATTCAGAGACACTGATGGAATTCAGTGACACCGATGGAATTCAGTGACACTGGTGAAATTCAGTGACACTGGTGAAATTCAGTGACACCGATGAAATTCAGTGACACTGGTGAAATTCAGTGACACCGATGAAATTCAGTGACACTGGTAAAATTCAGTGACACTGGTGAAATTCAGTGACACTGGTGAAATTCAGTGACACTGGTAAAATTCAGTGACACCGATGAAATTCAGTGACACCAATGGAATTCAGTGACACTGATGGAATTCAGTGACACTGGTGAAATTCAGTGACACCGATGAGACACACGGAGTATTTCCCACTGTGGCTCCAAGGCTCAGGGGTGAAGGGGTCTCTGCTCCACAGCCCCGTTGGATGCCACCTCCCGGTCGTGCTCCTCTGCCTCCCTGGTGAGGTCCATGAACACCTGCAATGGGACACAGTGGGAACCAGCCCCTCACTGCCATGGGCTGGCTGTGTTTGAGCTGGTCACAGGTGATTTCTCCCTTTTCCACAGGCAGTTCCCAACCTGGAGCTCCTGTATCAGCCTACCTGGTGCAAAGTGCTCAGTGACAAGCTGTACTCCTCCAGCTTGAAGTTCCTTTTGGCTGTGGAGGGATGGAGAGAGCATCCTTAAAAATCAAATCCACATAAACAATTTGAAAGTGATTTCCTTATTTAATTGGTTGTTTCCTTTTACCTGCTTCTAGCTTGGAGAAAGACCTGGACAGAGGTAGTGCATCTGCCACTGGAATCTTGTAGGTGAGCAAGGAAGAAGTCCTGAAAAAATAATAAAAAAATCGAATTCTTCATCTTGTGACTCAGCATTGCAGTTTGGGGGGCGGTTTGTAGGATAACTGTGCTCCAGGTAAATCACTGAGCAAGGTCAGTAGGAGGAAAGGAGCATCCCAGCCCGTGGACACTGACCTTTCCTGCCGAGCTGCGTGGGGGAAGAGGTTCAGGATTTCTCTGTGCAGGGCATCGCTTTGCCCCACGTCTGTCATTTTGAGCTCTAGGTGGTAACTTGTGCCAAACTTACTCTTGAGATCCTCAAAGGAACCAATGTATCTGCAGAATGGAGGAGAACATTGCTCAAACCACCAAAAGCAGCAGAGAAATTGATGGCTTGAGGGAGCTGAGGAGTGGCTGTGCACCCTCTTATCCATCAGCTCTTTAAACCGCGCCCCCTCCTCGTGGAACTGATTGTAAAACACACACAAAACCGAACCAAACACATCCAAACCGGTATTTCCCGTCAGATTAAAGAATTTAAAAAGCCAAACGAAGCCCAACAACCCCCCAGTGACAAACCCCTGCTGCCAGTGCCCACCGGAGCCGGCCGGACACCAGGATGGCCACGCGGTCACACATCGCCACCGCCTCCTCCAGGGACTGCGTGCAGAGGATGGCTGCCCTCTCCTTGCTCCTCATGGAGGCCTGAATCACCTTCCTGGGAGCACAGGGATCACAGTCAGCTCCTGGGAATGGCCAGAAAATCTCCTGTCTCCCTGCAGCTTTTATCTTTTTTTTTTTCCTGCGAGGGCCAGGGTTAAATGCGCTACACTGTATTTCTTGTTCAGACTCAGATGTTTATTAATTCTTATCAACATTGCAGTCTCACAAGCCATGAGTTCTACAGCACTTCTAGCTAATAAACTAAAAATGGAGCCATATCTCTCTCTCTACAAGGCCTTTCAAGGATAAACTGTCTGATTAAGAAATGACACCTCAATTATTTTTACTTTTAACGCAATAACCAACCACCCATGGCTGCAATGGGGATTTTTCTACCCAATTACAAAACACCACCCAGACCCAGGGAGAAGAAGGTGAAAAAGAAGGGCTCAGCCTCACCCTAAATCCTCCATCTTGCTTTATATCTATTATGTATCCTAAACCCTCAAACTCTGAGTTTTGCCCCCTGTGATATCCCACACTTCTATCCCAACCCCACCCCCACAATCCCAGCGCTGTCACTCAATTTTGGGAGCCTCTTCCACGGCCTCAGGTCAGTGCAGGGTTTGCTTGGGGGTCAGAGCCTGGCAGCACAGAAAGCCTGAAATTTTCAGTGCCCAGGGTTCCAACATCTCCCTCCCTAGTAACAACTTTAAAAAGTTATTAAAAAGCAGATAACTATTTAAAAGACCTGAGTTTTCTCATTTAAAGGTGACCTGGATGCCACTGCTCTGTTGTAATTTGTCATGTCAGCATCCTTCCAAATTTTGCACTGATGGTGTAAACTGGTGATGAAAAGCCAAAGCAAACACCAGGGCTGGATGATTAAAGGAAGAACTTCCTACAGTTTGTTTTTTTTTCTCTTGCTCTGAAGAAAACAGAAATTTGTGTCTTTTGTATGAAATGCATGGGTTCGGCTGGTGCCTACAGAGATTTTTTGGGGTACATTAATGACCATTATATTACAGGGCTTGCTGCCAGCTGAGTGAGGAGCTCAGCAAGTTCTCCCCATCCCCCGGGAAAAAGGAAAAGACAGATGTGCTCTGTCAGCACGGCAGAACCTCTGCCTGCCCAGCAGTGGGGAGGGTGAAGCCCATCCTATTAAACTGTCCCAGATTCCCATTCCTGCCAGCAGGAATTCTCACCACATGCGGCGCCGCCCTTTGGGGTCCACGCTCGCCGAGGGCTCATCCCAAAGCATGGCTGCTGGGTCTCCCAGGATGCTCAGAGCAAACGACAGCTGGAATGGGAACAAGACGAGGTCAGGGCTCCTTTATTTACCTGCAAAGCTGGTGCACCTTGATCCCTGTGAATTGTTCAAAGCTGAAGCTCTCCATTCCAAAGTACAAGGGGGAACGGGGATTTTTTTTTAAAAAAAATCCCACTTCAGGTGTTCTCAGTTAATGTTTTAATCTCTCAAAATCGGATCTCCCCAGAACTCCTGAGCCTACCAAAGATGTGAAAGTGGTTTTCCGCCCCATTTACTGGCAGATGTAGGTGGTGGGGCGTGAAGAGGTGATTGTAAATCCAATTTGTGGTTAGCACTTATTAAGCACACGGTGCAGGAGAGTGGGGAAAGGAGGGTGAGGAGGAGGGAGGGAATCCTGCCAGGCTGGATTCAAAAGGTATTGATGAAAATGAGTGATGCCAGGAACCCACTCAGCTGAAGGTTTCCTCTGTGCCACATCCAAGAAAGAGCAAGCAGGGTTTGGTTAAGTAGCAAAGACAAATCCAACATGTACCTTTCTGGCTTCTCCAGCAGACAAACTCCTTACTGGGGTCTTGAAATGCTTCAGGAGATCCAAGGCCCTTCCTATGCTGTGGGGAATGGAAAGGAAAAAAGCCCCAAATGACCATCTTGGTGTGCAACCCCTGTGCTCAGGGGTGCTGAGGAACCAGACACTGACACGCTTTGGTTGATATCCATCACCCTGGGTTACTTGGTGATTCTGCTCCTAACTTGGATGGTAAATTGAGGACTTTTTGCAGAAATTCAAGGCAGGAAGTGCAGCTCATGAGAGAAGTGAGTTACTCATGCAACTGGCCATGAACAGGGACGAGCTTGATTATTTTTTTTCCAAATTTTCCCAGGTAAACTTGGACTACAATCTTCATTGGCAAGGGACTGAGAACAGCATAAAATAGCAGATGTCATCAGGAGAAGCCACCTCTCTAAGGTGAGAGGCATTGGAGATGTTGTCACTTAACCACACAAGCCAGTTTTGTTAACAGAGAGAAACCCTTTCCCCACCCCATAAAACCACAGAGTGACTGGGCTGGAATGCTCCCTGCTTCTGGAGGAGGGAGAACCAACAGATGAGAGCATTTGGCTTCTCACCAGCTGATGGCAAGAGCAGCATCCTCTTCCCTCATCCCTCTGATGGCAGCAAGGACCTCCAGGTGCTGCAGCACTGTCAGGTGGGGCCAGAGTGGGTCCAGCTGTGGGCACCAACCCAGGGACCCTGGGGACAGGGGGGCTTCATCGTGGCCCCTGAGCAGCGCCTGCACAGACACACAGCTCTGAGGTTGTGGGGTCACACAAACACAGCCTGGCTTGGGTTGGAGGTGTCTCAGAGCAGGGACATCTTCCACCAGCCCAGCTTGCCCTGAGCCCCATCCAAGTGGCCAAGCCAAGCATTGTGTGGTCAGCAGCCACTTGTGGGTGGTCACTCCATGAGCAGGGGGATCCTGCTCCATCTGCCTTTCCACTCTGGGTGACATCACCAACATCAGCCTGTCCTTTCCTAGTAACGCTTTTGTATTTCCAACCTTCGCTCCCAAATCTGTAAGGGCAATGGCATTTCCCCTCCCTCAGCACATGCCATTAATCATTCTGCACGTAATTAAGTGATGGATTGTTGCTGGCCCAACGCTGCTCACATTCGTTTTCAATTTCCTGGTTTTGCAAGGCTGTTTACGGAGAGTGTTATTTTTGGGGGTTTTTAGATGTCAACAATTCTTACAGGGCTTGTGACATTTCACAATGGGGTTCCAATGCCAGCTGAAGATTTCCTGTTGCTCAAACACTCTTAAATCTGTGACACTGACTTTGATGAACACTAGAATTTATGTTTGGCATAAATCAACGCTTTTTCTCAGCTCTGTAAATATCCAGGACACATAAACTGTACACAAACACCCATAAATCCCCTGATCGTAGGGAGATGTTGCTGGCTTGCCTTATCACATCCTCAACTTTTAAAAGCATCAAGGCCATGTCTGCAGCTGCTCCAAGGAGCCACCTACCTCCCCAGCAGTCACTGGTACACCTCCAGAAATCATGTTTAGAGTTGTGCTTTTCCCAGCTCCGTTGGGTCCTAACAGACCTAAGACTTCTCCTAGAATAAATATGCAACAACTGTTGAGAATATTAATTGGTAACGTGACTTCTCCCCTCTGTTCCATGTGCTATTTAAAAGTACAGTGGGAGAAAGGGTTGTTTTATCCCCATAAATTAAAACTTTGAATGCAGAGCTTCAGGTCTCGATGCCCGCAAGAAAATTCTAACAAAAATATTGCCTCCAAATGAGACCTTCCCTTCAGATTTTAGTAATTTGTATTATAAGGAGTGCAGTAAAGTACTTGAACCTTTTTTAACACCAAAAGAGAGGTTTTTGACAGCAAGTTTCTTCTTTTTCTTAAAGATGGAGGTGGCTGTCCTGACGTCGTATTCCTTGCGCAAACTGTTGACAACAACCAAGTCCTATGAAGAGACAGAGAGGGAAATAAAAATTCTCCTCCCACCCCATGAGACAGCTGGTCTGTTCTTACCATTAGGCAGGACTTTGAAAACGAGAAAATTTCTAAATTAAAAAGCCACGAAACAGAAGGGAAAAGAAAAAAAAAAAAAGGAAAATATGCAGAATGGGAATAAAAATAATGGTGCTTGTGGTGCCAGGGTGACTGTGGGCTGGACAGTGAGATGACATCAGGAGATCTGAGAGCAGGAAAGCAGAGGCAGATGAGAGGAGGGAAATGATGGGGGATGAGAAGCCAAACAGTGCAGGGCAGGGCTGGCTCTGGATTCACCTCCTGGTGCTGCAGCGAGGCCGCCGCGCTCCGCACCCGCTCCCTCTCCGCCTGCACCTCGGGGGGCTCCTCTCCAGGCTGCTCCTTGTTCTGCTGGGGGACCACCCTTCTCTGCTGCATCCTGCCAGTGGAGGAGGAGAGATGCCTTCATTGGGAATCACTTCCAAAAAGATTCGTGTTTGTAATTTTTTTTTTCCCCAGGGCGGCGCCAACAAAACCCAAAATTTATTTGCCCTCAGGGAGCTCAGAGAGCTGGAAGGGACAGACAAGGATCACTGAGCTGTTCCACAGACAGGGTTTGCTCAAGTGTTTATTCCTGGGGAGGAAAAGCTAAACTTCACTGCCATGGCTGAGAAAGTGAAAGTCAATTTTAGCTTTCCCTTCATCTCTAATTCTTGACTGGTTCCCTGCTCCACACATGCCAATGCTCTGTTCAAGGAGAATTAAAATACAAGTGGCAGGTTTGCAAACCAGTTTGGGCATTTAACTCCCACAATGTTTGATAATTAAATACTTTTTATAAATCTTGGTAATGTTTGATAATTAAATACTTTTATGAGTCTTCTCCCATGTGACTGAGGTGGTTGGTCACCTGTTGTTGGTGACAATTAAGCAGAGAGCACTATGACAGCCTTGACCTGATGAAGATTTAGGGAAAGTCTCCATCCTATTTGCAGCAATACTGACACCTTTGAAAAGGAGCTAAATTTTTTTCTGTTTCAATTTGGAGCTATAATTTAGCACCCCTGTAGGGAAATGTCCTGAAAGCTCAGCTAGAAACCTTAAAAAAAAAAAGGTTAAATCACAATTTTTATCCTCTCAAGGACGTAGAAAAAATTAAAAATACTAGCTTTATCCACATGTTGGAAAACATTTTTGACATATCATGTTTTTCCACCCTGCTGCCTGGCTGTGCAGCTCCAAGCCCACCCTGCAGACTGGGATTACTGGGATTGTCACAAGGAATCCCTGGGACACACCTGAAGACAGGATCAAATCCAGGGACTGCGTCTCCATATCTCAGCTCCAAATAGCGCAGGAGGAAAATGAGGATCACGCAGTGGATGTAGGGCTGAAAAAACAGACCTTAATTAGGTTTGTATGGAGATCAGGTAACAACACACTGATCATTTTAATTATATGCAGTAACCTATCTCATTAATTTCAGCTGTTGTAAAGATCTAGGAGGGGAAGGAGCTCAGTTGATGCTTCACAGACATTCCCCTCTGATATGCAGATTATTTGCAAAAGCCTTGAGTTCTTACAGCAGCTCCAGCCCAGATAATCCACCTGCATCCCAACAGACATCCAGTGGGATGGGAGATCATCTCATCCTTTTGTGGAAGCAGCACTGGGATGATCAGTTTATTAATGATATCTCTGCCTTCCACACCAGCTCCACTCAACCCCCTGCCTCATTTTTGCAGCATCCAAGGGCCCCAAGGGACACGAGCCCAGGATTATTTGGAATTTGCCTCTCCTGCCAACACTTAAAGGGAAATTTTGACTACAAAACCCCATCCTTTCTTTCTGGGGGGAGTTTCCAAGCCCAGTGCAATCCCACTGCATCAGTGACAGTCATCGCTGCCCCAGCAGTCCTCTCCAAGTCCCTCCTTACTGCAAAGACAGGTATGTAGATGTAATTCCACGTCTCAAAAATTGTGTGATCGTTGTACATGAGGAAATTCTGCAAGAAAAGGAGGTTCAGTCAATTAGAAAATTCCTCAGCACGGTGGGTCTCAGGGCGGGGTCAGAGCAAGTGTGGCAGGTTGTTTGGCTTCTCTTCAGGGTGGGATAAAGGAGTTTTGATCTGCTTTTTTTTGTTTTTCCTTTGTTTCTTACTGCTTCAAGGCGTTGTGGCTTCCTTGGCCACGGTAATTCAGAGGCCTCAAATCAGTCAGATTAAGTCGGCATTTTCTATCATTGCTCCTCTCTTCCCAGCTCTTTGGCCTTCTCCCAGCTCACCTCCCCCTTCCTGCTTTTCCCACTCCATCAATTTCTCCTCCCATGCCACCCTTGCTGCCAAATCAGAGCCACTGTATCAGCCCTTAGTGACTGAACAAACCAAAAATATCCCAATCAAACAAAGGATTAACGGGGCAAATCTCGGCCTCTTCTCTCACTCAACAGCCTGGAAATTCTCTTTTCCTGCTTTCTTTTCCCACTCTCTCTTTTTGATTGGGAAATTGGGAAGTGCCTCTTGCTTTGCCAGTTTGCACCACGAGGATAATTATTGAATTCAGTAGGATGTGTTTTGCTTACTACTCCAGAGAACATGATCCAGCCCACAGGTGGAAACATAGGAATCAGCATAGAGATGTAGTAAAGTGCCTCATGATGGTCACTGTTCATAAAAGCAACATAATTCGCCTGGAATAAAGCAGAAAAACTATTTCCAATATTAATGCATTGTTGCTAAAAGCCCAGGATATTTGTCAGCGATCCAGGTTATTCTGTTGAATATTGACACAAATCGAAATTTACTGATGTAAATTTGAAATACGGCCCCGAGTGGCAAGGGGTGCAAACCAAACATCTCCTCACTCACCAAAATGAAGATTAAAGACCAAAAGTAACGATTGCTTCGTCCCGTGCGAATCTTGAAGGCCAATAAATAAACCAAGAGGACAAAAGATATCCCATAACCAAAGATGCAAATGAGCTGCAGGGAAAGGGAGAGAAACATCAGTGACAACGAGGAGGAAATATGAAAACCTGCCCACAGCAGCCCACTGCAAATAAACTTTTTCAGGCCAAATCCTGCTAGGAAATGACTCAGAGCTCACCAGGGTCAGCACAGCTTTGGCCTCCAAGGGGCAGATGCGGAGGAAGAGCACCAGGAGCCCAAACATGAGGCACATCAGGCTCCAGAAGAGGGGGATGTCCACCAGAGCCTGCCCACACCAGTAGGCTGAGGGGAAGAGCCCCGCCAGCCGCAGCTGGGAGTGAGCCTGGACCTGCAAAAGTGACAAAAATGAGAAAAGGGAAAGTCTAAAACATCATTCCTGCTCCTTCTCTGTTCCCTTGCTCCTCCCTTCCCCTTCTTTCCAATTCTTAGCCCAACCATTGTTTAAAATCACGTCATTCCTAAAAGGAAAAAAATTAAATCATTCAGATCTCAAAAGCTTGATTAACACCCAAATTATTGTGAGCCCCAGCTGGTTCCCTGGGATGCAGAGAAGTGCATGTTGGTGCTAATCTGACTGATTTTCTTCTGTCATCCTACCTAGAAATCACAGAATCATGGAGTGATTTGGGTTGGAAGGGACCTTAAAGATCATCCCTGCCATGGGCAGGGACATTTTCCACTGCCCCAGGGTGCTCCAAGCCCTGTCCAGCCTGGCCTAGGACACTTCCAGGGATCCAGGGGCAGCCACAGCTGCTCAGGGCACCCTGTGCCAGGGGCTCCCCACTGCTCTGCAGACATTTTGCATCTCATTCATTCCTTGTGTGACCACCTGCAGCTCGTGCTCTTTACCTTGTAATCCTCCACGCTGTTCATGGCAAAGAGAGGAGGCAAACCAGCAGCCAAAACCAGCAGGTAGGTGAAAAGGCCAAAAAAAATGTAGTTCTTCAGCTCTGCATTTTCTACCTGTGGGGAGAAATTCTGTCATCCACAACTGATGCTGCCCAGGGAAAACCTGGCTGGCTCAATGCTCGTGGGATGGTTGAACATGAAAGTGAGCAAGAGCACCAATGGTAAGTCAGTTGTGTTCAAGAACAGAAAACAAGGCAGAAAGAACAAAATAATGACATTCAGCATCTTAGGATTTGCAGAAAGAATCTGGATTCCTGTAAATTGTTGAGGATGGAGACCAAATTTTGTTGCTGAGGAAAGGTGGGGTTTGCAAAGGTCACTGTTGTATTCCCATCCTATTCATCACCATGGCCTGGTGGGAAAGGACCTTAAAGATCATCCCATTCCACCTCTGCCATGGGCAGGGACACCTTCCACTGTCCCAGGGTGCTCCAAGCACCATCCAGCCTGGCCTTGGACAATTTCAGAAATCCAGGGGCAACCACAGCTGCTCTGAGCCAGGGCCTCACCTCTCTCACAGGGAAGAATTTCCTCCTCATATCCCACCTAAACCAATTTGGCCCAGTGGGAAGCCATGTCTGTCACTCCAGGCCCTTGTAAAAACTCTCTCTCTCCATCTTGCCATCAGGGACTGGAAGACCACAACTGGGTCACCCCGAAACTTTTCTTTTCCAAAAGCAACCCCAATTCTCTCCAAACAGCACAAACTTAAACACCCCATGCTACAGAAACCCCACAAAACTCTTGGACACTGCAGGAAAACTCATCATTGAACACCCCCAGGAATGACCAGCAGTGGGACCACTGCCCCCAGCCCTTGGAACCTTCTCTCCCAGCCAGGTTTCCAAGATGTGGAGTCTTCACTCCTCCAGTTATCCCACTTAATTCTGGCTCAGCAGGGCAGGGCCCTCACCATGTAGCAGTGGGACCACCAATAGTGGGATCACCAGCAGCGGGCTCACCGACAGTGGGACCACTGCCCCCAACCCTTGGGCCCTGCTCTCCCAGCCAGGTTTCCAAGCTGTGCAGCCCCCATCTCTCCAGCTATCCCAGTTAATCCTGACCCAGCAGGGCTGGACCCTCACCGTGTAGAAGAGCAATGGGATCACCAAGAGTGGGAACACCAACAATGGAACAACCAGCAGTGGAACCACTGCCCCCAACCCTTGGGCCCTGCTCTCCCAGCCAGGTTTCCAAGCTGTGCAGCCCTCATCTCTCCAGCTATCCCAGGTAATTTTGGCCCAGCAGGGCAGGACCATCATCATGTAGAAGAGCAGTGGGACCACCAACAGTGCTACCACCAATAGTGGGACCACGGACAGTGGGACCACTACCCCCAAGCCTTGGAACCTGCTCTCCTAACCAAGTTTCCAAGCTGTGGAGTCTTCAGCCCTTCAGCTATCCCAGTTAATTTTGGCCCAGCAGGGCGGGACCCTCACCGTGTAGAAGAGCAATGGGATCACCAAGAGTGGGAACACCAACAATGGAACAACCAGCAGTGGAACCACTGCCCCCAACCCTTGGGCCCTGCTCTCCCAGCCAGGTTTCCAAGCTGTGCAGCTCTCATCTCTCCAGCTATCCCAGTCAATCCTGGCCCAGCAGGGCTGGACTCTCACCATGTAGAAGAGCTGGCTCCAGACGCGGAGGTGCGCGGTGGAGTTGAAGAGCCTCAGGAAGGTGTTGCTGAGGATGTTCACCAGCACAGGGAAGCAGTTGACGGGCTCTGGGCTGCACATCACCGTGAACTGGCGGCTCTGAGGACGTCAAAACAAAAAGTCTTCACGTCCCTGAGAGGGGTGAGCAGCACTATTAAACTGTTTATTACACCAAAAAAAATTTCTCCCTTTTCTAGCATGTTTATTTCTCTCATTTAAATACTTCTCTGAAAATCCTGTTGATGTACAGGAAAAAAGCATCCCTCACCTTGCCTTCCAGGGATATTTTTATAGCTCCATTGTAATCTGGAAGGCTTGTGATGTTTTTCGCCAGAGTTATTTCTGGGGATATGTTTTGAGCCTTCAAAGCAGCAATGAAATCCTCGATTTCTGATCCTGAAATCAAGTCAAAGGTGGAAATTAGAGTCATTAGAGGGATTTTTTTCTTTAAATAGAAACAGTTTCATATAAAAAAGTTCCTACTTGCAAAGCAGAGGTATATTAAAAACCCCAAATATTGAGATTCTAAACAAACACATATTTCCTATATGTTTTCTATTTATCTAAACTGGTTAAACAAAATATATGTTTCAAATTTAGTTAATTTATTGCTTCATTTTTTTTAACTTGCCTGGTTCATTACTCTTTTACATATCATCTATATCATCACTGGAACCACATTTGCTTTTGCTCAACAGAAAACAGCTCTCAATGCACATTCCTTTATATTTTTGTGGCATTTGCAAGGTTGCTCTGTCGATTACAATAAAATTCACCTTGATGCAGAAAGTGAGTCAGCCTCACATGTTGTTCCTCACCTGTGTCATTGAAGATGAGGAGGTTTGTAGACCTATTTCGAATTTTCTCTGTTGTGGGAAGAAAATATGGGCTAGATGTGATTTCCCAGCTGCTGGATTTGTGCCACAGATGAAACAGCGTTAAAACCATCAGGGGTGGAAGGATATATGTGCCAAGTAACAGCAATCTAGATGGGAAAACAGAGCAAAGTGAGGCCAGGGGAAATCCACCAAGAAATAATTGTGTGATTTACGGGGAAATTTAAAACTTAAGCAAGCCAGGGTTCTCCCGCTAAGCCCAGACTGATCCTATTTTTGCAGCTTTGAAACATTTCCCACCTAATTCCCCGCTTCCAAACATCTCCAGCAGCATTTCAGCCTTCCCTCAGCCACTCCAGGGCTGCAGGGTAGGTGGGAGCTCCTGTACTTACAGTCCCCTGAGGAATTTTCCTTCATGCCTCAGCCTCAGCAGGCGAATTCTCAGCACAGCACAGACCTGCTGCCTCCAGAGCATCATCCCACTCATGGCCAGGAGCCCCTGCTTGGAGAACCCTGGGAAGTTCTGGTCCCTCTCCTCGAGGTCTCCATCTCCTGTGTGTCCACCAAGAGAAATGCCATCACCCACAAAGAGCCCTCAAAGGACACCTTTTAATTTCAAAAAATCATCAAGAGTCTCCTGCTCTGAACAGAGAAATGCTTTGATTTTTTT
>VWYP01026937.1:0-33060 GCA_013400435.1 Pycnonotus jocosus | reverse complement strand
TTTTTTTTTTTTTTAAGAGAGCAAAGTAAGAAGGGCAGTGAAAAGGGGCCATAATTCATCAGAATTCATCAGAATAGAATTTATATTGGTGAATTCAGACTCGTGTGGCAACACATCCAAGATCTTCACTGGCCTTGGGAAGCGCCTTCTGCAAATTTTATCCCTTCCCACCTCCTGGTCTGAGCTTCAAATATAAATACCCTTCCAACACAGTCTTAATTCTCGTGCTTGAAAGCCTTTGGGAAGCCAAGAGAGAATCATTTGGGCTTCTCCAAGATATTTCTCACTGAAGGCAAAGGGGATACAAGTGCCCCTCTAGGCCTATCAATAGCCACTTTTAGCAGAAATTTGTTAGATATTCGATTAAAACACATATTTAGATGGAATTTTAGGGATGCCACGCTTGTAAAAGGGATTCAATGCTTTACCTTCTGGATCGATGGCTTCCTCACCCTGCAGCTTCAGGAAAACATCTTCCAGGGTTGTCCTGGTCACCTCGTAATTCACCACCCCCTGCAAGAGGCTGCTCTCCAGGTGGCTGAACAGATCTGCAGGGGAGAAACAGCCACACTCAGCCCAGTCTGAGCACAAGCTCAGCCAATTAACACCGGATCTTCCAGTATTTACATCATTAATCCCCATGACCTGGAAGTCATCACAAATTTACTGTGTGTTTTAGAGGTAACTAGTGGAAAATTCAGTGGTTTTGGTTTTCATCCTGAAAACAGAAGAGGGTCAGTGGATTTTAGTTTGTAGATTAGTTGGTGGATTTTGGGGTTTTTTTCATCTTCATTGTTAATATTAGCACGTGCACTGAAGGCTTTCTGTGAAACTGGTATTTATGCAGCTTCCTAATACCAGATATTACACACCAAGGACTATAATTATTCCCTTCACAGTAACTTTGGTTTCTGCTTTTCCCACCAGTGGGTTTCCCTTTAAAACCCTGGCACAGGGACAGGTTTCTTACCTGGGAAGCTCTCAGTGTTTTCCAGAGGCAGCCTAAAACACAGCTCATTCCTCTTCTGTCCCTTGAGCACAGCATCAGGGATGTACTGCCTGACCACGGACGACACGAACTCTGGGTCACACTGGTCATTTATGTGCATCCTGTTAAAAAAAAAAAACACCCACAAACCCATTGTTATAATGGTAAATAAGAAAGAAAAAAAAAAAAAAAAAGGGGGGGGGGGAATCATCTGGTTGGAGTACAGAGCCAGTGGTGATTCTTCCATAGGGAAACCTCCAAAACTGGGCAGAATTTCAGAACTTGAGGAATTTTTACAGCCATCTGCAGTGCCCCTGTTTTTGCCATGCATGCACAAAATGGTTGAGGTTAAGAATTATGATCTTGGACAACGCTGCTAAACCAAAAACTCAGGAATCAAACTCCTAAGAAAAACAACTCTGCATCAAAGCCATTGCA
Source organism: Pycnonotus jocosus (assembly GCA_013400435.1). Lineage (NCBI taxonomy): Eukaryota > Metazoa > Chordata > Aves > Passeriformes > Pycnonotidae > Pycnonotus > Pycnonotus jocosus. Next base: position 31,634 of record VWYP01026937.1, on the reverse strand, counting down.
GGTCACCCTGGCACCAGAGATCACCTCACCCTGGGCCCCTCTCAGCTGCAAAGGAGTTTGTAAAGTCATTTTAGCTGCCTGCTCAGAGCTTTCAGGGTTGGGTTCCAAAGCAAGGCAGCTTCTTGTCCAAAGCAGGGAAATTTTGGCAGCCTTAAAGGTCTTCTAAAATGAATTATCAGGATTTTTATTATTGTCTATATAAACTCTACAAAAACAAAGATTCTACAAGAAAATGCTCGTGAGAACAGGAAGCTTTTCACAAAAAGGGAATTATGACCAAACAAAATGTTTTACCTCAAGTGATAGCCAATTCCCCACTTTCTCTTCAAGTAGAGGGATGAGCCAACACTCTGCAATCTCCCACAGGAGAGGAAAGCTTTCCGATCTGAGGAGGAGGGAACACAAAGGATTTCGGGGGATTTACGAGAGTGCAGCAGACTGACCTCAGTCTGCTCCCTCTGAACCCAGCAGACATTTCAACAATAAATTGAGAGGAGTAAAACCAGGCCAGTCCTGAAGGGGGGTTTTTATTATTATTTTTTAAACCTTTTTCTCCTCAACATCATGGTTAATTCTTTTAGTTCTGCATTCCTGCGGGCTTGTGGAGAAATTCCCACGCAGCACAGGAATAACACGGGAACGGGAACAGTGGCAAGCGACATCCAGGAAAATACACTGAGTTTTACTGACATAGAGACAAATCCAGATAATTTGGAAATGCTTTATCCTGAAGAACAGTGCTTTATCCTGGAGAGGAGCACAAGCAAAGCCTCAGAGGGACACATCAGCCCAGTTTTAGCGTTTGCCCAGCTCAGCTTGGGTGGTCACTGGACACTCTCAGACAAAACATGTCCAATGAGCACCAGCTGTGCCCACAGGTGGGCTGTGCCCTGGAAACCCCTGGTTTACACCCCTCAAAGTGCCAGCCTGGGCTCACCAGCCTGAGCATCGGCCTCCTCCATGGACTGGGTGGCGAAGAGCGTCACGCGCCCGGCGCGGCGCTCCCGCAGCGCGCTCCAGACGTGGTGCCTGGAGCAGGGGTCCAGCCCCGCCGTGGGCTCATCCAGCAGCAACACCTGCAAAGGACAACCAGATCAGAGCCCCCCGTGCCCCAGGAGTGGTCACAGGGCTCAGCTCCACACTTGCATCGTTTCGTTTTGTGCTTTTTGGTGAGCTCACTCAGAGAAGAGGATGCATCCTCAAGTGTTGCTCGTTTTTACTGCTCGTCCTCCTGTTGCAATATTACCACCCTTCTAATTAAAGATATGGCTCTGATTGAACCAGATTCCCCAGTCCTTCCAAAAAGTGAATTAGTAGGGGAATGGCAGGGGAAAATCACAACGGTCTCCGTGCCAATCCAAAATGCAAAGCCATGTCCCAAAGCAACACATGTTGTGTGTGCACAAACACGACCGGTCCCTACCTGGGGATTCCCTAAAATTGCAATTCCAAGAGACAATTTTCGTTTTTGTCCCCCACTCAGGGCATCAGCACAAACATTCTGAGCGTCAGTGAGGTCCAGCATGACGAGAACTTTCTGCACCTTGGGGACACACAAAGTCAAGAGTCACATTTCCAAACGGGCACATTTGAATTCCTACATGGCTACAACATTACAACTTCAAGATTTCAAAGTTATCAACCCTTAATGGTTTTGCTTGGAGATAAATAAGACAAATCCGAGTTCTAACTCGTGACATGAGGATAAGAAAGAATTGGAAAGCTGCTTTGCCACTAAATTGGGTTTGTTCTCATTTCCACGGAACAAGATGCAGGTGATCATCTCTTATAAATAAAGCACAAAGTGCCCAAGATGCCACAAAAGACAAGTCAGTGGCTGAGAAGCACATACCAACCTCTTCATCCACTTCCTTCCACTGAATCCCCTTGATGTGAGCAAAGATTCTCAGGTTTTCCTTCACCGTTAAGGCTTCAAAATGCAAATTAATTTGGGGGCAAATCCCAACCTTTTCCTGCATTCCTTCCATATTCCACATTTCTGAAGCGTTGTAGTTGTAGATCATGGCAGAACCTGCACACCAGGGTGAATGAAACATTCAACATTAATTCCAGCACCATGGACGTTTCTCGAGTACTAAATTAAAAATTCAAAAACCAAAAAAGCAAAATAATGGGATAGCCCAAAGACCTTTCAAAAATATTTCAGTGCATCCAAAACCCTTTATTAAAAACATATTTCCTAGAGGTGTGCAGCTCATGGGAAGCACCAGGTGATCCAGATGGACACGTGAGGGATCCATTATCCCTGGAGATCTTGTTGAAGGAGAAATTTGCAGTGACAACAACCCAGAAAGAATGACTGAAGGAAAACTTGGAGGTTTTTTACATTATTCCCTTACTTGAAAAAACCCAAACCTCCTCCTCTTCAGCTTCCAGGGCCATTTTCTTACCTTCTGAAGGCTTGGAAAACCCACTGAGCACATTTAGCAGAGCAGTTTTCCCAGACCCACTGTGACCCAGCAGTGCAGTGATCTGGCCTTCGTATATATTTAAGGACAAACCTGGAATAAAAACAGGACAACAGCAGGATGGAAGTGTGTGAGAAGCAGCCTTGGACCTGTAGCTGTCACCACAGGTGACAGAAGTGACATTTCTTTAGAAGATGAGAAGCAAAAGAACAAGTTTGTTCTTGAGGAGTTAGGCCTGAGCTTAGTAAGGAACCATGTCTTGATTGAATTGAGGGAACAAAAGCGTAATCTTCAATATTTAAAGGATTTTGACTCCAGTTTTCTACAAGGTTCATAACATTTTATTTTAGTGAGGCTCAAGAAGAGTCCTCAGGAAGAGAAGAGCCCAGAGCTTTTCCAAGATGTGAGATTTCAAGACTTATTTCAAAGCAGCCAGACTTTTCTACCTCATTTCTTTTCTTTAAAAAAATACTTTATCTTTCTGTGTGTTATGCAAGTTGTGTTTGTTTGGGTTTTTTCCTACTCAATATAGACCTTCAAGGCCATATTGATTTTTAGAATATTTTGGTATTTTTCAGTTTTGATATTTTCACTTGGAGTTCTTGTTAAACAAAGGCATTTAACAAATAACCCATGATTTTATTATGACTGTGTCAAATATTTGCATTGGCAAGTGCTTGGAGAACACAGCTCAGGCAGGGACAGCAGATTTGGCCATAAAATCCCAAATTTGCCCAAAATAGTTTACGTTTTGAAAAGGAGGTTTGAGAGGGGATTTCTAGAGTGGTTCAACACTGCAAAAACACCGCTTTTAAGGAGACTTCTGCTGTTGTAAAAAAATAATAAACAGTGATTTTCCTGGAGGGAACAGGGAGATAACGACCTGCTAGGAATTTGCCAGTAATTTAGCCCAGCAGAAATAACCATTGCACAATACAATTTAACAGGCCCAGAGGCAGAATTCGGGACAGCCAGCACATTTCAAAACACTTTGGGTTCTTATCTGGCGAAAAACGAATGAAAGAATTACAAAGTCTCTCCTTACCCTTTAAAGCTTCGGTGCTCTTGTTCTGCTTCTTGTATATTTTTTTAATATTGTTTAGTCTAAAGAAAAGTAAGCAAGCCATTACTTAATGAATCACAATTTGGGGCTGTTTTCTCTGCTTCAAATTAAACTTTGAAAATTTTGGGGGAAATATTTCCCAGCCTCCCCCTCAAGCTGCTCCTGAGGAAGGAATCACTTGAGGTAATTCATTTTTTGTACCTTTAAAGCAGGATTAGATCCTAACGTTTTAAAATGTTTCAAAGATAAACTCGAGGGACATTTAGGGAGTGAAGGAGGAGGCTCTGGGGAGCAACATGTGGATATTTAATTAAGAGTGATGAGCTGGCTGTTATTTTGGCAGATTTCTCTTTGCTTTCTGGTAACAACCAGAGTGCAGCACCAGCCACGAGCAAACCCAGCCCTGCGAGGATGGACAGGGCAGAATTTTTTGCATCATACCCTGTGCTTGAAGATGATGGGAATAGGAACAGGGAAGTGCAGGGCAGGGAGCTGGAGGATGCCCCACATCCAATAAATGTTCAAATCCATCTCTGGAGTGATGAAACATTAAACAACCCCTGCTTTTCATGTGTTTGAATTAATCCATGCTGCCAACCTCACCCTCACCAGCGCAGCGTGGCTGTGCTCTCTAGAGCCAAACAACCCATGCAGAGCTGTAATTTTTTGTGCCAAAAGGAGCTCCTGAGCTGTATTTTTCATGCCAAGAGCAGTTCCTCACCTGATGGCCTCCTTGCCATCGAAGCCCGGCGGCATTGGCTCCACGTCACAGCCCAGAACGGGGTCGTGGCTGCTGCCAGCTCTCACCCCCACAGACCCACTGCTGCCCCCAAGCCAGTATGAGGGCCTCAGGAAGAAGGCAGGAGGATGTGGGACCCCGTACTTGCCTGAAACAGAGGCAGGGAAGGTGAGATATCAACCCCAAAACCTCCACGTGTCAACCCTGATGAACGCCCAGCCCAGCCCAGCTCCGCTCCCCGGGAACTGCAGGACAAGAACTTCCAGCAGAGTGGAAGAACTGATAAACTCTGCAGCCCAAATTGTCCATATCTGTAAATGCAGGCAGGGAATAATCACAGCCAGGACCCCGTTTACAACCTCTTTGGTTCCAAAAAAGCAGATCAAGTCCTTCAACACCTTTCCAACCCCAGCGGTCAGGGCTGTCGGGGCAGGATCTCAATGCTTCACTGCAAGGTTGCAATTTTCTCTCCTCCCACCACCCCCTTGGTAACTTTCTCCCTACAAAGCAGGGAATTGTAGAAGAAAAAGCAAAGAAGTTTGCATTTTTCCCCTCGCATTTTCACTCACCTGGCAAAACCTTGTCGAAGTAGATGGCCAGCAGGAAATACAAGACAGTGTCAAAGCTCAGGATGAGGTACAGCTTAGGAAAAGGGTACAACTCTGGGGTGAAATCTGGCCCGTGTCTTTCCAATTTTACCATCTAGGAGAGAAAAAAAAAAAAAAAGGCACAATTGAGATGCAACATCTCCTTCAGACAGAAACACTTTGTGCGAGCTCCTGCTGTGTCATCACAGCCATTTTCCCTAAAATCCCAACTCCCTCGTGACCACGGCGCTGTTTCTGAGGAGGCAAAGGGTTTACTCTGACCACAAGCAGCAGAAGTGCCTCGGTAAGCTGAATTTCAAGCCATGCAGAAGTTGCAGGGTGATGCACGTGCTGCTGGCAAAGGCAGCACTTCCAGCCCTCACAGCTCCTGCAGCCCTTGGTGCCCACCAGCCACATCCCCGCTGCTCCTTTTACAGAGATTTAAATTTGTTGTAGTAAAATTCGTGATGCAGTCGAGGGTCCAAACATCTTTTGGCTTTTTTGGAGCCAAGTTTTCTTTTTAAAAGCAAAAGGGGGGCTAACTGGGTGGTTCTGGCAATGTAAATTGTGGATTTTGCTGTTCTCTGTGAGAATTTGGGGGGGCTGAACTTTTGGGTTTTTTATGGTTTTGTTATGGATGTTTTATTATGGACTTACTGTTGCAAGGCCAGCTGTGAAGGCAAAAGGACTGAAGAGGTTTAAAATCCACTCCAAAGGCCGTGGCAGTTTTTCAAACAACGTCAAAAAGCCCAGTGCCCCAAAGAGGATGTGAAGGAGGAATCCCACAAAACTGGAAATATTTCTCTGCTTTAGCAACGAGCTGAGCAGGAAAGTGAAGTGAATCTGCAGCAGAGAAAACCAGTAGTTACCAGGATGCATTTCTGCTGCAATTAAAAAATACCAAAACCAAACACGAAAATAGGAGCCAAATTAGAGACCCAGCTGGGTTTCAGTTGTTCCCTCCAGATGCACAAGGCTTTGTTTAGCAAACAGCTCTGAGATTTAGGGCAGGTTTATGGGGACAGAAAAATCACTCCCAGCCTCATTTTAGCACCTCTCTTTACTCTGATTTCGAGTCAAAATAGCCCAAAATATAAAGGGAGTGGTATAAAAGCCTACAAATAATAACAATAAATCCCAGTATTTTTGTTACTTTCTCATGTAACACCAGCCCTAAAAAACTCTGCAGTCTTTCAGATATCTTAATTAGGAAACAGGGTAAAAAAAAAAAAAGTGCATCATATAGGAATGCAGAAGCAGACTTACAGATGCCACACCATAAAAGAAATAAAAAAAATAGACTTCCAAAAAGCTGCTGCGATTAAAAACTTCACTCAGGGTGACCCAGGTCAGCAGGCTGGCTGTGATGGAGACATACACGGTGTACAGCAAGCTCCAGGACAACCTGCAAAGGAAGGAACACTTATTTCTGTCCCTGAGCATGACAAAACTTGCCATGGCACAGCCAATATGAGGCACAGCAGTTTAAATTCAAATATTTCGTATTTTCGCCCATTTGCAGTTTCCAGACTGGACAGGTGCAAATATCAGAGGGGCACAGGAAGGGTGAGGTTGGAATGGACACAGAGGGTTGATGTCAGTTCAAAAAGGGTCATCCCAGAGCACAGAAATGTGTCCAGATGGGTCTGGAATATCTCCAGTGAGGGACACTCCACACTCCAAACCCTCTCTGGGCAGCCTGCTCAGACTTTGATCACTGCTCAGGAAAAAACTCCTTCCACAAATTCAAGTCTTGCAGGTCACTGCAGATGCAATGATGGCAACAAAAAAGGCACAGAGAATCTGCTGCCAGATTCATTTTTTCCTATTGATGTGAAATATTCACACCCAGAGGGATTCAAGAACCCTGTTTGGACAGACCCTGTGTCCCTCCTCTGCTTCAGCACTGAGGGTTTTCTCCAGAATTTGTTGTTCCTTTGCTTTTTTTTGTGTGTTCCACCAGACCAGGCTGCTCCATACACCTGGCAAAATAATCCCTGCAAATTCCACCTTAATTTCTGGGACCTACCAGAAGGAAATATCTTGCAGGCCCATTGCCCTCATCAATATCTTCAGCTTCTTCTCCTTGAGGACTCTCACTGATAAGAAGTACATGTAGGGGCGGTAGCTCAGCATGGCACAGATGATGAACCAAAGGTAATCCAGTTTAAACAGAGGTTTCATCACAGATTTCAGGTGAACTCCAGTAATTGACTTCATTTCCCTCCACACAGAGTGGTTGGTTTGCATCTAAAGGAAAGAAATCACTCACTCATTTCATTTTTTGCAACGAAAAAGCCAACATCAGGGCAAACAGGGGGTGACAAGCATTGGAATTATCAGTTTGTCAATGATAAGGTTATGTTTATAGGCACATAACCAGTGTTTGTTATCTTTTTGTGTTGACTTGCAATAAACACTGTTCAATCCTTGTTCCATTCACTGCCTCGAGCCACGAGAATGATCTGTCATTCTTTTAAATTTTGAATTACATTATTTAAGAAGCTGATGACCACAGAAAATCAGAGCACCACAGAATCCCAGAACGGTTTGGGTTGGAAGGAACCTTAAAGATCCCCTTGTTCCACCCCAACCATGGGCAGGGACCCCTCTCACTATCCCAGGCTGCTCCAAACCCCGCTCAACTTGGCCTTGGACACTTTTAGGGACTACAAAAATAAACTGGCTTGGTGTTTTTCTTGGTGTTTGGGTTGTTTTTTTTTTTTCCCTCTCTATTTTTGGTTTAATCAGTTTTGGTTTTAATCACTTAAAACCCAAATCCCACTGTGAGCACACTTACTTCTATCACTGCTGCATCAATGCTGGACTGCACGGAGAGGAAGCCCCCGTACCAGTACATGGGAACTTTGCAGTGCCCGGATGAATAATCCCAGCAGGGTTCTGTCGGGGAGACAAATGGTTTAAAAAGAATTAATCAGCATTAATTAATACATTTCCATATACACGTGCATATAAATACTCGGGCATGACATGTGGGGTTGGAAAGGAGTTTTGCCTAAGTGTGGGGAAATCAAGATTGGAGTTTACTCAGCCTTTTTTAAAATTTTTTTTTAATGTGTTAAATCTCTGGCCAGGGACATCAGTGCAAACAAAATTCCCATTTTCCAGGCATGTTTTGATATATTAAGGTACAAAATGGGGAGGAGCAAAAAGGCACTGGACAATCTCTGAGCTCCCTCCCACTCCAAACCATTCTGGGATTCTCTGATTCTCTGACTGTGGATGACAATTATGTTCTTACAACTTTTTTTTTTCTGATTTTTTTTTTTTCATTTTACAGACACAAACCCTCAAATTTTAACTCTTGAGCCATTTGGCACGTGCAACCTCCATCCCTTTTCTGCAGCACAGAAATCCAGCTAAGCAGTTTTTAATGCAGAATCAAAGCCTGGGGTTTCATTTATTTTTGTTACCAGTGTGCTCAAAGTCTTCGTTTGGAAGCGCAGCTCTGCTCACTGGAAATCTGAGAATGTAGGAGAAGTCATCCTTAAAAACAACACCAATTGTTTCCTCCTCTGAAATCCCTTTTTCTTCCATTTTCTCCTCATTTTCCACCTCTTCTATTGTTAAACCTGCCGTTAGAATAGATAAATAAAATTAATAAAAAAGAGAAAAAAATAACAAAACCAACACAGCCGAAACTCGGATTATTCAGGCAACGACGAAAATGGGTTTTCCCCCTCAAAAACCACGTGGGACAAATGCTCCTGGTCCCTCCCTTCCATGAGGTTGGTCAGCTCCACTCCACACACTGCAGGAAGGTGGGTTTGATAGCAGAGGGTTAAAATGTTTCTAAAATCATGGAAATGGATTTGGGGGGGAATGGAAAGAAAGGTTGGACCCAGGTAGGACTGGNTATATAAAAATATATAATATATAAGGGTATAATATAATATATAATGAGAAGGGTATAAAAGGATATAGAAAGGTATAAAAACATGTTCATCCCGAGTTCATATCAGAACNTTATTGCTTAATCATAACAAGAATAATGAGGAATGACAAGAATCATGAGAAGCAACGTTTGGGGGTTTGATGATAATTGTAATGAAATTATAATGATTCATGCTANTCCAATAAAAGCACCTGCAGATAACCAAGCCATGCTATGATTATGGGGTTTTTTTCAGATTTAAGAGTTTTACCCCTCAGTGGCGAGCTGGAGGCCACTTTGGCCATGATCCTCCTGGTGGTGCTGGTGGCAGGGGTGTAGAGCAGCGTCACCCCCGAGGTGTTGAAGGCTGGGTCGTCCAGGCTGCCCAGGAATTTGTAGGGGAACTCCTGGGTGGGGTAGGACGTGATCAGAGCTGCTGAGTCCCGCAGGATGTAGAGGAAAACCAGCGATGCCACCCATTCCTGCAGGGAAAGGAAGGGAGGGAATGCAGAGGTGAGGAGCAGCCCAGGGAGATGCTGCTGGTGTGGGGATGATGCCTTAGGATTAAGCTTTCATGTTTTTCAGCTGTAGTATTTTTTATAGTATTATAATAATATTTTATATTATTTGTTTGATGTTATAAAAGAATTTTATGTNATATAAAATATATATTTATAAAATATATATAATATATATAATATGTATTTTATATATATATTTATCTATTTCCCTGTACTGCTTTAGTGCATAATTCTAGAACTCCACTGCCTGTCAGCTGCTGTTCTCCCACTTATATTCAGACACAACAATTCCTCTCCAGGCCTGGGAATAAGGACACCTCACTGCCTCAGGCTCTGAGAGATGGAAACAGCGGTGAATTGGGGGAGAAAAGCCAAACTTGGAGTAAATGACTCCATTACCTGAAGCTGTAATTGGAGGATTAACCCCTGACATGCAAATGGATCAAATTTGTAATTGTGTGAAAAACTGGTGACCCTCGTCCAGCTTGGGTGCAGCCTCTTGGAGGCTTCTGACTGCCCAGGGTGTATCTATTCAAGGCCTGTAATAAATATTTTCTTAATCATGTCCAGTTTTTCTTTTAGGCAGCTACTCCAAGGCATCAGGGAGGCTCCTCCAGGACCCTTCTAACCCAGCCCTGACCCTGCTGCCCAGGCCAGCTCCTCTGCCTTTCCCCTGTGCACAAGGGAGAGCTGTTCCACAGGTGTGCTGGGTTTAAAATCCAAGCTTTCCGATGGAAAACATGTTTTGTTAGTGCTGGAGCCAGCGTGGATAATCTGACACTGCAGCCATGAATTGGACATTGTGTTCCTCTGCACAGGGCAGGATCAGCAAGCACAAGCCAGCAGCCAGCTTTGTCACGAGGCACGTTGGTCGTGTCACAGGAAGGAGGAACTGCTGACATTTCTCAGGGAGCCACAGCTGAGCCTTCTCACATCCCCTCGCACAAAAACAATGCAATGTGGAAATACTTTGTAGTAGAAATCCTGATTTCCCTTTGGAGGAACCCACACTTGCCTGAAAAGTTCTTGACTTCAGCCTCCACACCAGAAGAATGTTTTTCCACAGGAGAGCACAGGTTTGCTGAAATATTCGTGAGACTTTCTTGGAGACCCCCTGCATTTTTCCAGCTGAGAGAGAAAATGATATAATTTAGAATAAAACAGGTCACTGGGAGTTAAATACCACTTCAGAGGAAACCAGTAACATGCCAAAGGGGGAGAACTCATCTCCTTAACTTTGGACAACTGAGATTCAAAGGAAATAGAACAAGATCATGCAAGGGAACAGAGAGCTGAGCTGGACTCTGAGGTGCCTCCTCCACAAGCACAGATTCATCCTTCCTCATCCAGACTCATCCCTCTTCATCCAGACTCATCCTTCCTCATCCAGGTTCATCCTTCCTCATCCAGACTCATCCTTCCTCATCCAGGTTCATCCTTCCTCACCCAGATTCATCCTTCCTCATCCAAGTTCATCCTTCCTCTCTCAGGTTAATCTTTCCTCATCCAGACTCATCCTTCCTCATCCAGACTAATCCTTCCTCACTCAGGTTCATCCTTCTTCATCCAGATTCATCCTTCCTCATCCAGACTAATCCTTCCTCATCCAGATTCATCCTTCCTCACCCAGGTTCCTCCTTCCTCACCCAGGCTCATCCTTCCTCATCCCAAAGAGGCTTTGTGGAACGAGACAGCCGCTCACTTTCCACATCCACTGCAGAAAGTGAATTTGTGTCTGGCCTCAGACACGTGGTTTATTGGCAAAGCCCTGCTCACGTGCTCTGGGTTCTGAACCAGACCCTGAATCACGTTACAAACACTGGGGAGATGCTAAAAATAACCTAAAATAGAGGCTGCCACTGCCTGCCTTCACCAGGCTGGTGAGAGACCAGTTCTGTTTTCACCCAAATATTGAGGAAGTTTAATGCAGTTGGATCAGGGCAGGATTAGAACACCCATGTGCTGCTTAATATCCTCCTAAACACTGAGCAGGGAGCATTTCTTCAGGATATTTATTTCAGCTCCACATTTAATCCCGCAGCCAAGCAGCAGGAACAGGAGCAAGTTCAGAGCAATGGGTTTCACCCCTTTCCCAGGGCAGCAGGGCAGGGAACCTCCCAAGATGTTTTCGTGGTTTAATCCTTTCAGATGGCTGAATCCCAAAATCAAAGCAGCCTCAAAGGCAGAGCGCTCCATTCCCCTTGGACAGCGCTTCCTGATTTCACGGCTTGGGCAGCTGGAGTCCATAAAGGCTTCCACTGCTCTGCTCCCTCCACTGCTTGTTTTTTTGGAAGGATTAAATATTTGTGTGCTGCAGGGGCAAGGGATCCAGGGTCCTGTGTTATCACAGGGCTTGTCTCACCTTATTTTGTCTCCTGGTGCTCTGCCTGCCCTGCCCAAGCTTCCTCCCACGCTTCCTCCCTGCTGCCCACACTGAAGGTTAAAGGTAAATAGGAAGGGATTTCTGGGAAGCATCATTTTTTGTTTATTTTTGTGGTTTTTTCTTTTCTTTTCTTTTTTTTCTTTTTTTTTTCTTCTTTTTTTTTTTTTTTTTTTTTTCCTCAGGTCTGGATTTCAGCCATGAACTGAAAGCAGCAGCTCAGCCCAGGATGTTTGGGCAGTAAACAAAGGAAAACACGGTGATCTTTAAATGATGCATGGAATCTCTGCAGTCACCACAAATGATTTTAAAATGATGGAGCAAATCTAAAACTGTTTTAGAAAATTTGAACAAAGTTTTTACCTTTTACCAAAATTCACCTTTTGCCTGCGGAACAAGGAGCAAATACCACTGGGAGCCAAAAATGAAGCCAGGAATTCAAACAAGTGATGCTGCCTAAAAATGCTGTGGAATTTAACTTTCAATCAGATACCTAATAAATATTAGCTACTATCAACTTTAAATTAGGTATCTAATTAATCTATTTGATAGTTATAGAAAAAGGTAAAAAAAAATATAGCCAAGAGAGAATCCTCTGTGAGGCCTGAGGCTCAAAACTTCAGATGCAGAAGGCAAAATAAACACATGAGAAAATGGAAGCAATGATGTTTGGGAAACTTTAATCCAGTTCTAAGAGCATCACTTGTAAAGCTGGCTGTCTGCTGGAGCTCCTTAAGAGCATCCAAACTTCCTGCACTCCAGGAACTCACTGCCAAGGTGTTGCAATAACTTTTCCTGGATGCTGCGTGCAGCTCTGCTCTACCAAAATTCATCCCAGGAAGGCAAATCCCATATAATCCCTTTATTTACTATCTCGGGGAGTTCCTCTTTGGCGCCTCCTCAGAATGTTTTCCTCTACAAATTGAGCTTCTTGAGGTCAGTTTGGAGAGACAGAGGGTTGGACTGGGCGACTTTTAAAGCTCCCTCCCAACCCAGAGTATTCCTGGAGTTTATGATTTCAGTTCCTAAAACCCAGCTGCTCTTCAGGAGCTTGTGCAGGAGCCTCTCAATGCTGGGTTCCAAGGGAGAAATCCGTGCTGCATCTCACACTTCCCAGAGCTTTCCCAGCGCCAAGGAATAATCCCTGCACGTGGAGAGTGCAGAGCTGCTCTTTCCATCCCCTCCTGTCTGCCAGCTCTTGTTGTTTTTTGTGTTTGCACCTGATAAATCCCAGACAGATTTGCACCGACTCCACTCCAACACACGAACTGGAACAGGTTGTTTTTTCCTGCCTGAAAATAACAACTCTGAGCCTGCCCTTAATCAAAGCTCAACACTTCAGCTCATACAGAGAAGTGAAATTCAGGGGGTTTTGTATTTTTAGATGCCTTCAGTAACAGCAAGGCAGGAGGAGGAGAGCAAAGGGAGGGATCATCACCCAGTGCTCTCAACCTTCAGCTTTCCACTGCAGGCGTGAGGAGAACGAAAATCCATACACACAACTCAGAAAAGCGGAATATTTTTGCTCCTTTTCCTCTAAACGGAGCAAAATTTGTTGTGAACAAATTGGTTCTTTGTTGTCTTTCCAGAAAACAGAGCTGGAAGGTGCAACTTTTACACTTTCAGCACCACAAAACGTTAATTAGGAAAACCCGACCATCCCCTCACGAAAACTCAACCCCTGCACCAGGGAGAATTTTTCCACCTCTGCTTCTAAATTAATTTTTCCTCGAAAGAAGGAGAAATACGTGGCTCCCTACCTGCTGGGGTGTTTTCCATGGAGGCTCCTCCAGCCTGGAGGTGGCTGCTCTGCTGGTCCCTTTTGAGCCCCAGGGTGGCTCAGCCCGGTGGCCCAGCCCGGTGGCCATGCCCCTCTCCATCCTGACGTCACCCGGGCAAACCCTCCCAAAAAAACCTCGTGGAGTGATGACCCAACCTTGGAACAGCACCTTCAAGCAGCTGGCCCCGAGCCTGGAGATGTTTACAGCTCGCTTTGGAGGGCTGAACTCAGCCCGTGCAGATGTCCCCAGCGGGCAGCAGAGCTGGGGTGGCCTGGCATGGGGTGAACCTTCGCCCCTCAGAGGTGCCAAAGCCACTTTGGCCCCGTCCCAGCTTCTCCAGAGGGAAAACTCTGCTGCCTTGTCCCCCATCGTGCCCAGAGCTCCTTCCTCTGCATCCCAGCACCAACGGGATTTCAGCTCTTCTTTCTCCTTTCTCCATTGTTTTGAGCGGGTTTTTTTTCCACCCCCTCCCAATTTCCACTCCTTTTAATTGCTTTTCCAGCAGCTGCCGCACAGCTGGAAGCAGGATGGAGCACTGAAAAACAAACCATCCTTCCAGTGCATCTGCATTCAGAACAGAGGAGTGAGGAACTCAGACAAGCCAAGGAATCCAAAGGGGCTGGAAGGGCGCACGGCCACGGGATAATTCAACGAGTTAAACGGATTTAACCGTCCCGGAACTTCCCCAGCTCGAGGATTGTGCATCTGATTTGCAGAGCTGCCTCAAACCACAAGGGCTGCCTGCTTGTTGCTCAACAAAAGGCACGGGCTCTGCTGCAGCTGCTGATTTACTCATTTTCAAGGCGTGAGCTCATTTAGGAGAGGAGCAGAAGGGTTTCCAGGCATCCCTTGGTGTTGGGTGACAGGAGAGCAATGGGGAAGGCTCCTCGTGGCTGCAAAAAAGCCTATCTGAGGTGCATTTCACCAAAAATAGCACTTTTCTGAGCAAAACCTGTGCCTCAGTGTGGGACCCAGCCCTGCCCTGACTGCATAGGATCTACAGAAAAGGTTTTTTCACAGAGAAATGACACCTGCTCCAAGCACTGCTTGGGGCTTTCCTGGCCCTGCTGCTGAAGTGGGACCCCAACCCCTCAGGGCTTCACTGAGCTGCAGCAGGAGAGCACAGAGCACCCCAAAATATCATGAATTAACCCCCCCAAGCAGATGCTCCACAGGATTTCTGAGAAGGGAACTCAGGACCAGCCTGTGCCAGGAAGAAGAGAGGGGCTGGGAAGGGAGCCAGACCCTTCCAAAGGGACATGCCAAGCAAAGGAGAAAGGAACAGCGAGGGCTCCAGGAAACCCTTATCAAAGAGAAATTCAGCATGTGAAATCAGGGACTTTCTGGACATCTCTTAAAAGCAGCATTATAAGGGAATGAATTAATTTTACAGCTTTAAAAAAAAAACCCCAAAACAACAACAAAAAAAAATAAAACCAAAACAACCAAAACGTGGCCCACTGCCCTTCCACACCACCAGAAACAAAGGAGTATAAAGTGCTGGGAAGTGTCCCCAAGCTCAGATTAAACTTCTTTGGGGTTATTTTCCTCCCCACTGAAGGACTCAGGGAGCACAAACCCTTTTTATTTTGCTGTACCCCTCACTGACCTGTGATGCTGGAGGTGACCACCTCCTCCTCTTCCTCAGCAGGGCCTGTCCAGGGACCTGGCAATGCCCCAGGACACACCAGGAGCAGACAGTGCCCTACATTTCATACCCCACCTTCAGCCAAACCTCCCCCATTTCGCTGCCCCTCACCCCAAAGCCAGCGAATCCACCTTGGGCACAGCTCCGAGCACAAAAATGAATTTTTTTTAATTTTTATTTTTTTCTGGGGTTGATTTTCCAGTGGCTGGAGGTGATTCAGGCCTGCAGGTGGGCCGTGTGCCATGCCAGGAGCACACAGCTGCCGTGGGGGCTGTGCCTGCCCAAAGCTGGGCTGAACAACCCCGGCTGCCAAAGGCGACGCCACCGCGGGCGGTCGGAGCCCGAGTGTTGCAACACTGCAAAATTCCCCCAAATTCAGCTTCAAATATGTAAATACTCGTCTATGGGCTGACAATCCTGCAGCCTGAGAGCCCTGGGCCCCCCAGGCTCTGCCTGAGCCCGACCACCTGAAACTCAGCTGCACCCCAAAACCAGGCTTTGAAAACCACCCCCATTCCCAGCAAACAGCCAGAGAGCCAAGAGTTAAACAACCCAAACCATCTTTATTTTGGAAGAACTTCCTGCTGGGAAAGGGAAATCCTCACCTTTGTAAGTACAGCCAAGGGGTGAGAGAAAGGCAAGAGTGTAAAATGAGCTGCTCGTGGTCCAGCAGCAGGAGAAGAGTCACAAACGTGTCACCCTCAGCCCTGACACCCCCTGCTCCTGCTGCCAGAGCTCTGGATTGTTGGCTGTGCAATAAATCCCACTGGCTGAACAGAAATACTCTTAAATAAGGACTTTTCTAGGGAACATAAACAAAACCAGACAGTTTAAACTCTCCATAGAAAAATACAACCTGGTAACAACACCACCAAGGGAAGGCATTTCCCAAGCTTTGGATGGGTCACAACAACCCTGCAAGGCAGCTCCAACCACCTCACCTGGGAATGCTGACCCAAACTGGGTGGATTTACCCCAAATCCCCCCCAAATCCAGTTCAGCTCTGAGGGCACAGGCTGGGGGTGTGTGGGATGGAGGGGATTTGGGGTGTCACAGGTAACAGCTGAACAAAGGGATTGTAAACCCCAGGAATAAAACTCTGCTGTTCCCAGGGCATTCCCTGGTTTAATTTTGCCTGGGATTTTCCCTGTTCTGACAATTACAGACATCTCAAGACACTTTAAAACACTTCTGATACGAGGACAGGGATGTTTTGGGGTAGAATTTTACCCTGGTTTAATTTTGCCTGGGATTGTCACCATTCTGACAATTACAGACATCTCAGGACTTTAAACACTTCTGATACGAGGTCAGTGATATTTTGGGTTAGAATTTTACCCTGGTTTAATTTTACGTGTATTTTTCCCTGTTCTGACAATTACAGACATCTCAGGACTTTAAAACACTTCTGATACAAGGACAGTGATGTTTTGGGGTGGAATTTTACCCTGGTTTAATTTTGCCTGGGTTTTTCCCTGTTCTGACAATTAAAGACATCTCAGGACACTTTAAAACACTTCTGATACAAGGTCATTGATATTTTGGGGTAGAATTTTACCCTGGCTTAATTTTACGTGTATTTTTCCCTGTTCTGACAATTACAGACATCTCAGGACACTTTAAAACACTTCTGATACGAGGACAGGGATGTTTTGGGGTGGAATTTTACCCTACTTTGACACACAATATCACCAGGCCAGGAAGATCCCACCCAAACAGGGAATTAATTTAATGAGCCAAATTCTTTGTCCTTTCTTGTAGCTGCACAAAAACCCAGTGCCACCATCCACTGGGCTCCTCCAAGATAAACAACAGCACCAAACTGAGCTAATCCAGCTCCCAATCCAAAATTTTCACATTGGAAATGTGAGGAAATGTGGAAATATCTGCAACAGACAGCACAGAACTATTTTACAGACTGTTAACTCCAAGTGAAAGAATAAATTCAAGGCTGACACCAAGGCTGCTCACAGGTCACACTAATTCCCCAAATCCATGTGACAAGAATGTGCTGGATCGATGGGCAGGTGACACTTGGCTGAAAAAACATTGGCAAAAAAGAGACCGAAAAAAAGGTGGGATTTGGGGGGGAAAAATGCACTCAACTTGTACACACCTGCATGGGAAAATGCCAAGAGAATTCTGAGACCCCAAACTGCTCTAAATAAAGGCCAAAGCTCAGAGCTCCCAGCCAGCAGCAGGGATGGGGTTAAATAAATAAAATGCCTGAATTTTGGTGGTTTTTTTGTTTTCCTTTTCTGACAGGGAAGTTTCACCCCTGTCAGGCAGAGCTGGAGCTGCAGGAGTTTGCTTTAATCCTGTCCTTTTAATCCCTCATTTCCAGGGCTGTGATTCCCTGGGGAAGCAAATGGGATGTTTCTGTAGGGTCTGAGCTCCAATTTTAACTACAAACCCAAAGCTGTGCATTTCTATGTGACCCACAGAAAAAAGAGGAAGTGAAATTCTGCACAAGGAATTCACTTCTCCCTGTGCAAGAAACAAATGGAAACAAGATTTTGGCTGAACACACTGATAAACCCTTATCAGACACATCACACACATTATTGCCTGATAATTACAAACAGCTGAACACACAACTCCAACTTTACCCTTTTTTTTTTTTTTTGTGTTTTCTCAAGACAAACAAAGGTGTTTTCCAGCTTGAAAGTGAAGATACATAAATGCTAGGACTTATGAAGCCAATGTCTCAATAGAAACACATCTCTGTATCTGTTCACTGCAGAGCAACACGAACTGGGAACATTCTTTAATTTCCCCTTATAAAACTAAAGATGTGATGATAGCTTTGTGTAGAAAAAAAAACCCCAAAAAATAACGTGTTTTCAACATACATTTGTCATATCTCAGGTTAAAGGATCACATATTCTACTTTTAGTGCTTCTATGCAAACCAAAGGCACCTTTCTTATGCTTGAGGCTGTGAATTGGGATCATTTATATTTGGGGTTTTACAAAGAGGGGGTGACAAGTGGCCAGGCTGGGCCCTGTGTTAAATGACTGCAACCACAACAACAACGAGGGGCTGGGGAAGGCTGGAGCTGGTGAATGCACTGCCAAGGAAAAAATGCAAACATCTCCAAAGCTCTGTGTGTGTGTGTGAGAGAGAGCAGCTGGCAGGGAAAAGAACCAGCCTGTGCTGAACAGGCAGAGCCACATCCCTGCAAACCCCTTGAACCCAGCAGGGCAAGGAGCACATCCCCTCAGCCCCCCCAGCACGCAGGACAAACCCTAGTGGCACCCCCAGTGCCAGCCTGCAGGGGAGGGTGCTGGCAGTGCCACCAAGTGCCACGTGTGACCTGCAGGTGAACGTTTCCAGGCTGCTGGGATGCTGAGCCGAGCTGGGGGTGCAGTTCAGGCCCCTCCTTGCAGCAGCACGGGCACTCTGCAGTGGTTCTCCCCTCTCTGTTCCCTGCAGGTGCATCCCCAAAGCAGCAGCAGGGGTGGAGGAGCAGGATGGGTGTGCAGGACGGGCAGCAGTGCCCACCCAAGGGCAGGATGCTCCAGCAGCCACTGGCTCTGCTCAGACACAGGATTCTCCTGAAGCACAGCCCAGCAGAGCCCAGGGAAGGGCAGGTGGGAGCTCCTGCACCAGTCACCAACACAGGGAGGTGCCCGTGGCAGTGCCCTCGGGCCCAACACAACCCAGAGCAGCGAGGGGAGCAGGGATTGGGGTCAGCCAGAGGAGCAGGGGGATGCTCCCCACTCCTGAGGTTTTATTCCCAAGGCCAGGACGGTGGGGACATGCTCAGGGCTTCCAAACCCAGCTGTCCTTGCCCACCCCAGCTCCAGGAGCAGGGACAGGATGGGCGCTGGCAGCGACAGGAGCTCAGAAAATGACTCGGTCCTCCTGCGTCCTCTCCCACCACAGGCTGCTGTTCAGGGTGCCAAAGGTGCTGTCCTCCTCCTCCTGCTCCTTAGCCAGCTCCACAAACACCTGGAAAACATGGAAAAGACCCCCCAAGCTCCTTGTAGGATCTTCCTTGGTCACAAACACAACTCATGCTAAAATCCCCATGAGCATTCAGTCTATTGCTTCATCTCTGAGTAAGACTTTCTTCATATTTTGAGGTTTTTCTCCTTACTCCAGCCCTCCCATTTCTTCTCCTCAATGAAAAGGAAGTGCAACACTAAAGGACGTTAATTGTCAGCAGTAATTAATCCACAATAAGCAATTACAAGTCTCAGTGTCACCCTCCTCCCAGCTACCAACAGCAAATGCCTGTTCCTGGAATAAATCAGAGCATTTTCCCACCAATACTCCACATTTGCTTTCTTCCAGTCACTGCAGTTGGCATCTTATTTTTAGAGGGGAAAACAGGAATAAAAGGGAGCTGGAGAGTTGGCAGATGTGATTCATTTTGCAAAAAAAGGGAATTGAGTTTCCCAAAAGTTGGGATGCCCAACAGGCATCAGCAAAGCAGCCCCAGCAGCCTGAGAGCAGAGCTTGGGGGATGAGCTTCCCTGGGAATTCCTCCCCAACATCCCACCCATCCCTGCCCTCTGACACCTTCACCTGGCAGGGTTTGCACTCACAAAGCAGAATTTAACACACCTGTTCCAGTGTTGCTTGAGAAAAGCTGTAGTCCTCGATGTTGAAGGCGTGTTTTACTGGTGAAAGAATCAATAAGAGCAGATTTAGGGACACTTTACTCACCCTGGATTTCACAAGAAATGGAGTGGGGGACAACATCAATCAAAGGAAATCAAATTAAATTAATTTGGAACAGAAAAGGAGGAGTGACATCACATGGCAGAAGTGTCAAAAGGAATTTGTGTGTGTGAAGTGTGGCAAGTGCTCCATTACCTTCCTCCAGCTTGGAAAAAGAATGTGAAAGCGACTGCACATCCTCCTTAGGAATTTTATACGCCAAGATGGAGGCAAAACTGCAACAAAGAGGCAAAACAAGTTTGGCTTCAAGCAAAAATCACTCAAAGTAAAAACGTTCATACCCCATGGGATGGATTTCAACTCTTTTTTCTGAAGGTTACTGCAGTCATGATCACACAGAAGGGGAATGCTGCAGCTCCAGGTGCATCAGCTGAGACCCCCCCGGGACTGCTGTAAGTTTGTGCTCTTCCAGTCAGATCCAATCATTTCTGTTCTGCTTGCTCATGGCAGATTTGCTTCCTGGAACCCCCAGAGCCCTGAGGTTTTGGCTTTCAGCTGAGCTGGGAGGTGCCAGCACGTCCTGGGAGTTTGCATCACGCAGCCTCTCCCGCAACCCCGGCTGCAGCACAGAGAGCTGCTCTGCTCTGCCCTGCACGTCCCTCCCTCCCTCCATCCCATCTCCCCGTTTGGGGAAGGATCCCACTCAGGATCCCTCGAGGATCACATCCTCTGGATGCCTGCAGTGCCCTGGGTGGAGTCTCTGCCCTCGGGTCCCTGCGGCACAGCCCCGGAGCTGCCGCTGGAACAGCAGCCAGCCCACCCTGGAGCTGAGACCCCCAGGGAGCTCAGGCACTTCCAGGTAAAGGCAGTGAGTCAGAGGCTCTGATTTCAGCCCTTTCCCGTGGGCCTTGACTCAGGAGGAAGCTTGTCAGGCAACAGCTATGCAGAAATCCAGTTCTGCTTCCTCTGTGCCAAACATCTGCGTTGGGCTCCTGGCCCCCACCCTGGCAGCCCGGGCTCTGCTGCCTTCCAGAGCCCTTCCTTTTTCTCATTCTTAGGGGTTTTTTTCTAAGCTGTGTGTCAATATTTACACTCCTTCCCCCCGTGCCAAGGAGGTGCTGTGCAATCAGAGGGGTTTATTAACCCCGGGATTTTCTGGCTGGCTCTCAAGGCTCACCTTTCCTGGCGGTTGGCGTTGGGGAAGATGTGCAAAATCTGGCTCTGCAGATACTCCACCTGCTGCACATCTGCTGTTTCCCTTAATTTCATCTCCAAGAAGTATCCCCTGCCAAACTTGCTCTTCAGGTGTTGCACAGTACCTATACACCTAAAATCACAGACAGAAAACACGAGCTGTACTCAAGAGCAGCCCAACCTCAAGCTCAGCCTTTTTGCTTGGATTGATTCAGCACCAAATTTAAGGCACCAAATTTATCTGTGTTTATTTAACAGAAATATAGCCCAGGTGCCCCCTGGCCCTCTGGGGGTACCTGAGCTGCCCTGCCACCAGGATGGCCACACGGTCACACACAGCATCTGCCTCCTCCATGTAGTGTGTGGTCAGGATCGCTGCTCTCTCCTTGTTCTTAAAGGCTGCTCGGATGGCCCGCCTGCAAAACACGACCCAAACAGCCCTAAACACAACCCAAACCAGCCCTAAACACGACCCAAACCAACCCTGAACACAGCCCAAAGCAGCCCTGAACACAGCCCAAAGCAGCCCTGAACACAGCCCAAAGCAGCCCTGAACACAGCCCAAAGCAGCCCTGAACACAACCCAAACAGCCCTAAACACAATCCAAACCAGCCCTGAACACAGCCCAAACCAGTCCCAAACCCAAACCAGCCCTGAACACAGCCCAAACCAGCCCCAAACCCAAACCAGCCCCAAACCCAAACCAGCCCTAAACCCAAACCAACCCTAAACCCAACCCAGCCCTGAACACGAGCACTGGGCAGGGAACAGCAAACCCTGCCTTGGCAGGAAGGGAGGGCTCTGATGGACCCTCATTTATGGATCAATGCTACCCCCACAGCAACAATTAACACCTGAATTTCCTAAAGGCAGCTCCCATCTGAGTTCCTGGTGTTATTTTAAGGATTTCTTTCACCCTTCAGGCCTGTAACTCCCACGGAGAGGACACAGCTGCACTGCACCTGGCACACTGGGCTGATCCTGCCCTCGTTGTCAGAGCCCACCTGCAGCCCTGGTCCAGCCCTGGGGCTCCCAGCACAGGAGGAGCTGCTGGAGCCAGTCCAGGGGAGGCCATGGAGATGCTCCAAGGGCTGGAGCACCTCTGGCATGGACACTGGCTGAGTGTTGGGGGTGCTCAATCCAAAGAGGAGCTCTGGGGAGAGCTCAGAGCCCCTTGCAGAGCCTAAAGGGGTTCCAGGAGAGCTGGAGAGGGACTGAGGACAAGGGATGGAGGGACAGGACACTGGGAATGGCTCCCACTGCCACAGGGCAGGGCTGGATGGATGGGATATTAAACAGAAATTATTCTGCTTTAGTGGAATTGATGATCTTCACAGCCCTTTCCAACCCAGCCCAGAGTGTGATTCCCTGTCTGGGGCTGTCCCTGGTGCCAGCAGGGATGTCCCAGCCCCCCAAAGGCAGGGGGATGCCCCACACTCACCACATGTGCTGCTTGGCTTTGGGGTCCATGCCGGTGGAGGGCTCGTCCAGCAGCGTCACCTGCGGGTTGCCCAGCATGCTGAGGGCAAAGCAGAGCTGGGGGGCAGGCAGAGGGGCAGGGTGAGGGCAGGGACCACGCTGGGCACCCCCAGGGTGACCCCAGAGCCCCCCATACCTTGCGTTTCAGCCCCATTCCCAGCTTCTTCGTCGTCTTCTGCAGGTGGTCCTTCAAATCCAGCACGCTGGAGATGCTGGGGAGGGAAGGACCAGGGGGGGAAAGGTTTGGCTTCCCCCTCAGCAGAGGATGCAAAACAGCTCCTTTTGAAGAGCTCAGCCACAAATATTCGTGTGCCAAGTGTGAAAAAAAGAGAAAAAAGCAGAATTGGAGCTTCCATACAAAACCACCCATCCAGGAGGAGCCTTGGTGGGAACACAGAAACAGCTCCAGGGCCAGGACTGCCCAGCCTTGAAGGTTCTACAAAGGTCACTACAAAGCCTAAAAAAATAACTTTAAAAAACCATGTATCAAAATTAAAAATTGAATTTTGTGTGTAGGTGAAGCTTCATCTTCCTCACCTACAAATTCACAAACATGGAATTTCAACCAAGCTCAAAGCCAAACTTAAAATAAAATTTAAAAAAATGTATTAAGAACCACCTGTCCTGGAAGAGCCTTGGTGGAACACAGAAACAGCTCCAAGGCCAGGACTGCCCAACCTTGAAGGTTCTACAAAGGTCACTTAAAAGTCTACAAAGCCTTAAAAAAATAACTTTAAAAAAACATGTATCAAAATTAAAAATCCCAATTGAATTTTGTGTGGATGAACCTTCATCTCTTCACCTACAAATTCATAAACATGGAATTTCAACCAAGCTTGAACCCAAACTTAAATGGAAACAAAAATTGCATTAGGAAAGGGAAGAATGGGGAAAAAAAAACACACAAAAAAATAAAAGAAAAAAAAAGAAAAAAAAGAAAAAAAGAAAAAAAAAAAGCCAAAATCCTTCCAGCAATAAGTCTGAAGATTAAAACAAGCTAAAAACTTCAGTTAAATCAGCAAGATTTCTGCAGTGAACCACTCACCGCTTGATGACCTCTTTCACATCAGCCTGGCTCATGCCTTTGATTGCTCCATAAATCTCAAAGTGCTCCTGCAGTGTGATATCTGGCCAGAGAGGATTTGTCTGAGGACAGTACCCCACGAATTTCACCGAGCCATCCTCACTGCTCAGCCCCAAGGAATCATCTCCCATCAGAACCTGTGAGGAAAACACCCAGACATTAATCCAGAATATTACAGATTTCCAAATTCTTCTGGCATGGTTTTCGCAAAATGCCCTCGGGAGTGGCTTGCAGTAATAACAATAAAATCAAAATTTGGGGTTGATTTTTTGTGCACCTGCAGCATGGAACATACCTGCCCACTGGTTGGCTCAATCTCTCCAACGAGCATATTAATTAATGTGCTTTTCCCAGCTCCATTGGGCCCCAACAAACCCAGGATTTCTCCTAAAAAACAAACACAAACCAGCACCAACATTGCCCACGAGATCAGCTAAACGCTTCCAGGAGTTTTTCTTTATAAATAAAACAGCCCCACAGCAAGCAGCTGCACTCCAACCTTTCTTCACGCAGAGGGAAACGTGTTTGGTTGCCACTTTCTTTATTTTCCTGCCCAGGAGGAATTCCTTCCTTTCATCAAACTCTTTGTGCAGGCTGCTGACCAGGATCGCTGGCATCTGCCAGGGGAGAGGGGAACTGGCTGCAGATCCCAGCAGCTCTGGGGGGGCCTCCAAATGTGGGGTTTTTGGGGGGGATCAAGGCTTTACCTCCTCACTCCTGGGGCTGCTCAGGATCTCCTTGACCCTCAGCCTCTCTGCCTTCACATCCTCATCCTCGTTCTCCTCGTGAGGGACATCTGGGAACTTCCAGGGCTTGGCTTTGGTGAAACATTTTCTGAAAGGGAGGGAAAAACCAGCTCGAGGGCTCTGCCCAGCTCCCAGCTGAGGCTGCCTCAGGGCTTTGGTGCTCAGAGCCTTTTGCAGATCCCTGCAGCTCATCCCAGGGTGGGAGGAGCTCAGGGACTGTCCCTGGGTCACCTCCCTGCTTTGTGGGGGTACAGCACCCCTGGCCATGCCATGGGAATGGCAATTCCCTTGTTTTTACACAGGGAGCACCTCTCTAAAAATTCCTGATTTTGCCGTGATGTAACTCGAAAGGAAACAACCCCCCCCATTTCTGCACTTCAGTGACCATTTCTGATGGGAGATAATGGAAGATATCTCATTTCTTCCACTCCAGTTTAACCACCAGCAGCACCTTCCAAACCAGTTTCTCTGGACAATTTCTTGGGGGAAAAAAAAAAACCAAAACCAAAACCCAAACCCTCAAGGGACTCACCTGAAGAAGGGATCTTCTCTCACCGTCCTCCCTCCGTTCTTCAGCTCAAAGCAGCGCAGCAGGAACAGCCACACCATGCACTGCAGGTAGGGCTGGGGCAGACAAAAACCACCCTGGGTCACCAGGCACCCTGGGCACCCTGGGGTGACCCCAGCACAGCGAGGAGGGACGAGAGGCTCCAGCTCTGCACCACCACACAGTGCTGGTGTTGCCAAAATTATTAAATACATCATTAAACGCTGCTCTGAGGGTGCACAAATGAAGTGGGTTTAGATTTAAAAAGCAATTATTTGGGGTTTTTGCACCGAGATGGGATTGTCCCTGCTCTGGAGCTCTTGCTCCATCAGCAGGGATTCCCATAATGATCAGAACTAATACTGATTAATAATTAATCAGGCCATAGGGGCAGCAGCTGTTGAGCTGGTGGGAACAGCAGCTTTCCTCTCTCTGTTTGTGCTGCAGGCTCAGAACCAGAGCAGATCTTTACTGATGGAGATGATGGACAGGAGGGGATCCCAGCAGGAACCACAATTCCCTCCAGCAAACTGGGAATTTTCCCCATTTCCAAAGGCAGAGAATCAAAGCCATGCTCACAGCCAGAACTGCCACCAGCAGCCGGTCCCAGGGGTCCTGGTACCCCCCACTCTCACTTTTGCCTTTCCATGAGACCTGGGAATTCAGGAAAAAAAAAAAAAAACGTGGTCAGGTAAATAATCACCTTCCCTAGATCCCATTTTCTACCCTGTGCTTTCACCCAGGCACTTCCTGAGCTCTCCAAAAAAAAAAAAAAAAAAATCAAACAACTCCATCCAAACCCTGGGGCTGCTCCTGCTTTCAGCCCATTCCCAAATAACCACGGGGTTTGCTCCAGGCTCTCCTGGGAATGTCACAGCCCATCTCTTTCCATCCCCTGTTGCTCCAAGCCCTCTCCAGCCTGACCTTGGACACTTCCAGGGATCCACAGCTTCTCTGGGAATTCCATCCCAGCCCCTCCTCACCCTCCAGAGAGGAATTTCTTCCCAAAATCCAACCTAACCCTACCCTCTGCCAGCTTGGAGCCATTCCCCTTTGTCCTGTCACTCCATCCCTTGTTAAAAGTCCCTCTCCATCTTTCTTGTAGGCTCCCTCCACCCAGAGAAAGGAAATTCCATGGAAAATTTGCTGCTTTCCCCATTTTTAAAACCAAACCACTTGGCACCATAGGAAAAAAAAAAAAAAAAGGAGATTTTTTCCCCCCAGGGATGTGTTCAGTGGCTACAGAGAACACCCTAAAGACACCCACCCATCCCCAAGGGCTCTGGAAAGGATCCCTGGGGTGCCCTCACCTTTATAAAACAAATCAGGCAGCCAATGAGGGGATAGATTGGAATGAAGATGGAGAAGACATAATGCAGCACGGTGGTGAGCAGGTAATGGTCCAGGAAAAAGGACACCTCAGTGACAACTGTGCACAGCAGGGCTGTCTGTACCAAAGAAAAGGGGAAAAAATCATTTTAATCCACTTCAGACTCTCTCTAAGCACAAGTTAATTTATTTAAGGCATTTTTTCTTAAAGCTTTTATCACTCAGGGTATGGCTGTGAGTGAGGCATTGGTAGAAGTTTCCTGTTCTCTGCACATTAGGGACATGCAGTGCAACAAAATAATTGGGATTTTTTTTTGGAGATCACCAATCTTCCCACTTATCCCAGCTCCAGGCCAAGTCACTCACCACTGAAAATATAAAGGACCAAAATTCCTTCGTGTTCTGGACTTTTTTGAAGGTGAAGGAGACCACATAGGTGAAGAGCACGACCGAGGGGACGTAACCAATCAGGCAAAAAATCTGCAGAGACAGGAAAGGACTCACAGGAAAATACAGCAGGAATTTTTTTTTTTTGGCATTAAGATCAACTGGAATTACCTCAGTGTGATAAAAAACTCTGGATTCATCTTTGTCACTTTATTTGATGCGTTTTGGTGCATAGAGAATGTATTATTAAAGACACAAATTAAAGAATGTGTGGAGAGGCAGAAACTGCCCCCTCTTCAGTTTCCTTTAAACTTTTTCCTTTTTTTGTTGTTGTTGGGGTTTTTTTGTTGGTTTTTTGTTGGGTTTTTGTTGGTTTTTGGAGTTTTTTTGTGTGTTTTTGGGGTTTTTTTTTGTAACACAGGCTCCCATAAATGCTGACCTCAAGCTTCTGGCAAATACCAAGAATTCCACCATGGCATTTTTGTAGAAATTCAAACAAGGGCAGAAAATCAGCCCTACAGCCACATCCCAAACCTGATTAACTCTGGAAAAGCAGCTGGGAAAAGCTGATTCCTCTCAATCCCAGCCACCATCACAGGGAATATCAAAGACATGAAACCTTGTGGTCCCCTCCCTTCAGTCCCATCTGCAGCTCCCTGCAGAGATGGGCTCTGCTCAAAGTCACTGTGCCCTTGTCATCAGCAAACAGAGCAATCACCAAGCACAGCACAGAGCACAAAGCAGGCTGAGGCTGGAAGAGGAAAGGAGAATTTCCTTGGAAAATCCTGGTGCTGTAAGAATCAACAAGGCTGGAAAAGAGCTTTGAGATGTGAGCCCAGCCTGTGAGCAAGCAGACCATCCATCATTTCTTAAATAATTCCAGGGACAGAGACTCCAGCACCTGCCTGGACAGCCCCTTCCAGTCCCTTTCTGTGAAGAAATCCTCCCTGTGCCCAACCCAAACCTCCCCTGGCGCTGCTTTATTTTATTCCAGTCCCGAATGAAACTCCCAACTCGGAGCCATTTTCCCCATGAAAAATAATCTTTATGCCATGGGAAAAAAAAAAACCAAAACAAAACTCAGCTGAATCAAGCAAGGAAAAGGAAAAACTTGTAGAAAAGTGCTCCCAGGCCAGCCCAGGCTCACCACAGCCAGGAACTTGCCCACGTAGAAATAAACGCCGTAGTGGAAGGCGAAGAGGCTGCCAATCATCAGGATGAGGATGAAGAAGAACAGAGGCAGATCCACCACAGCCTGGCCAGTCCAGTAAGCTGAGGGATAGAGCCCTGCAATCTTCAGCTGGGTGTAAGCCTTGATCTGCAACGGGGGAAGAGAACTCAGCATTAATCACGTGTTAATTAAAATGAACGCGGTGTGAAGCCGCCCCTGTGTTATGCCCTTATTGCCAAGCTCAGCTTTGCACAGAAAAGCTTTTCCCAAATCTGCTCCACCCCATGGCATTGTTTTAAAGCCCTCTTCCCCAAATCCCAGGGTTTTTTAACTCCCTGTGCATCCCTGCATGGACACCCCGGGGTCACCTTGTGGTTTTCTGCGTTGTCCATGGCGAAGTAGGGCGGCATCCCAGTGATGATGATCCCCAGCAACACGGCCTCAAAATAGATCTCCAGCCTGAAAATCGTGTCTGGAAGATCCTGGCAGAGAAATTCAGATTTATTCAGTGCCAGAATGTGCCCCCCCCCAAAAAATCAGGAGTTGGAACACGGCTGTGAATGCTAAAATGAAAAGTCTGTGGATGTCGAGATCACCTGAGCTGCAGCAGGAAGAAAAACACCTGTGGGAAGTTTTGGGAGTGTTTACATGAGGAATAAATAATAACTGAAGAACTTTCAGAGCATTTATCTCCTGCAGCAGCTCCTCTCCTCTCCCAAGGGCCCCTCCAGCTCTGCACAGACCAAGGAGTGCAGGCAAGCTCCAACAAACTCCTCATGAATTAATTCACAGGATCATGGAATGGGCTGGGTTGGGTTTGGTAGGAATCATCTCATCCCAACCCCCAGCTCCTTCCACTAGACTGGGTTGCTCCAAGCCCCTCCCAATTTAATTCCTGACACAACATCCTCTTCCCAAACCCCTTCTTCCTCCCCTTCCAACAACCTGCAGAGCAAAATCCCAGCACATTTCACATCCTCCTAAACCCTGCAGACAATCCCAACCAGCTTCTCCCTCTTTTTGTGGGGTGTTTCTGCACTCCCTCTCCCACCCAGGGATGCTTTGCCCTCTCCCAGGTGCTCCAGGGTGATTTTTTGGGGAGCTGCTCACCTGAATCAAGGGGTTGCTCCAGATCTGGATGCTCTCAGTCACGTTCAAGCTGCCCAGGAGGAGGTTGCTGACAATATTCATCAAAACTGGCAGGGAATGCACCATGGTCCTGTTGAACACGATGTTGAAAACGTAATTCTAGGAAGAAAAAAAAATAAATATGTGCTGTGTTAATCCTCATGCCCTGAGAGGGCTCTCCTTAATTAAACCCAAAGGTTGGGATAAATCTTTGCATAATCAAGTGCTCTGCAGGAGGCTCTGGGCTGCTCAGGGTGCTCATCACACACAGCCCAATGCAGAACAACCCTGCTCTCAGGAAATTCTTGGGAATAAATTCCCAGCACGTTTCACGGAGCAATGACGCTCTGACAAATGGCAGCCCAGACATTTACAGCCTGGAAAGCAAAACACACAAGGAGCTGCTCTGGGATGATGCTGAGAACGGATTTAAAACCAGGCAGGCCAAGATGGGCAGGAGCTGCTCTGTCACACTGATGGCAGCAGTGTCAGGGAATAAAAATGGGAACAAGAGCCAGAGCTGGCACGTTGTGAAGCACTTCCCCTGCTGGGGGTAAAATATGATCCCAAAGTTCAGACCTTCCTGGCACTGGGAGCATGTACAGCCCAAGAATCTGATTTTTCTTTACACATGAGAGCACCATGGAATTATACTGCTGCCAAACTGGAATTCAGTCAGTACAAATAATAATAAGAAAAAATCATTAAAAATTCCTCTGCAAAGCATCCTGTGATGGAGAATGTTTCTCCTGATTTTCTGTGTCCTTGTGGGAAAAAAAAAAAAAAAAGAGATGGAAGTTTGATTGGCTTACAGTAATTATAATTATGGCAGAACATTTATTTTGCTGAGATTCCCACTCTGCCCTCTTTGCATCCTCTTGTATGAGCAACATGATATGATTTTATTTGATTCCAATGACTCCAGAGCTGCTTTTTGGGTAAGAATTTCCCAAGGCAGCCCCAGCAGCTGCTGTTTGGGCACAGCCCAGGGCAGAGTGTGCCTTACCTGCCTGGACTCCAGGGCAAACACGTTCAGAGCTGCACTGTGAGGAGCCACTGAGACATAATCACTGTCATTGAACAGCTCCCAGAGGATGTTCATGCTCCCCAGGGAGTGCACAATGTCACTGAGCTCCGTCTCTGGGGACACAAAACAACCTGGGGTCATTTCAGCTGGAGAAAACCTCCAGGACCATCAAATCCCCACCCCTGAGCCACGTCCCTGAGACATCTCCCTGTGTTTTAAATCCCTCCCTATCACCAGCCTGGAGCATTTCACACTGAATTTGTCTTTTAAATCCCTCCCCATCACCAGCCTGGAGCATTTCACACTGAATTTGTCTTTTAAATCCCTCCCCATCACCAGCCTGGAGGATTTCACACTGAATTATCCATGCACAGCTTGAACAGAGCTCTGTGCCTTGTCCAGCATCTCCTGCTTGGTTAACCTGGCCTTAAACATCAGGGAATTCCTTTTAGTATCTATAAAAAGATGTATTTTTAGAGATATAAAATACAGGCGCTGGTTTCGACTGCCTGGGTTCTTGCTGGGCACTTTTAAAACAAAAAGGAGTTTTCCCAGATGTTTCACAGCAGGATTTTAATGTTGATTTATCTCAACATTCCTGGCCCCCTCTTTCACCTGAATCAACTCCTGACACAGCAAGAACGAGGTCATGGAGATGGGAGGAGAAACCCAAACCAAACCCCCCGGCACAAACCGATAATTTAACACCCCTTGGTACACTGATACTCTTCACCTGGGTTAATTCCAGGGAAAAAGTTCATTCCCAAGCTCAAAATCCAGGAGAAGGAGAGCAGTGGGGATTTTAATGTTGATTTATCTCAATTTCTGGCCACTTCTTTCACCTCAATCATCTCCTGACACAGCAAGAACGAGGTCATGGAGATGGGAGGAGAAACCCAAACCAAACCCCCCGGCACAAACCGATAATTTAACACCCCTTGGTACACTGATACTCTTCACCTGGGTTAATTCCAGGGAAAAAGTTCATTCCCAAGCTCAAAATCCAGGAGAAGGAGAGCAGTGGGGATTTTAATGTTGATTTATCTCAATTTCTGGCCACTTCTTTCACCTCAATCATCTCCTGACACAGCAAGAACGAGGTCATGGAGATGGGAGGAGAAACCCAAACCAAACCCCCCGGCACAAACCGATAATTTAACACCCCTTGGTACACTGATACTCTTCACCTGGGTTAATTCCAGGGAAAAAGTTCATTCCCAAGCTCAAAATCCAGGAGAAGGAGAGCAGTGGGGATTTTAATGTTGATTTATCTCAATTTCTGGCCACTTCTTTCACCTCAATCATCTCCTGACACAGCAAGAACGAGGTCACGGAGATGGGAGGAGATCCCCAAACCAAACCCCACGGCACAAACCGATAATTTAACACCCCTTGGTACACTGAAACTCTTCACCTGGGGGTTAATTCCAGGGAAAAAGTTCATTCCCAAGCTCAAAATCCAGGAGAAGGAGAGCAGTGGGGACAGGAGGTGCTGCCCCACCTGTGGAGTTCTGCAGCAGGAGCCGACTCCTGTACTTGTGGTAATTCTCTCCAGGCTTCAGCAGGTACAGATCTGGGGAGAGTCTGATGGCAGCCACAGCGTTTTTGATGATGTGGTGTATGAAAAACAACAAAATCTGAACCACAAGGAAAATCAGGAAAAGCAACAACCTGAAAGAAAGAAAAGTTTGGGGTTTATGGCAGTTCGGTGAAAGTTAATGCAGTTTTGTGTGCGTGTTATTAAAAAAAACCATCTCCTTCACCCCCCAAAAAACATTTATTAACAGAAATTACAGCTCCACACTTGCTATTTTTAAATATAACTGTAATAATATATTTACGTATTTAATTTTATATATATTTATACAT
>VWYP01026933.1:309664-402557 GCA_013400435.1 Pycnonotus jocosus | reverse complement strand
CCTTTTTTTTAAATTTTTCCTTCTTTTACTTTTAATACATACATACACCTACTTGACTTGCATGTTTCATCTTCAGTTTTGGTAATTCTCGCCAATTCTGAGTTTATGTTTTTCAATTCTGTATCTGAATATCAGAGAATAGGGGCAAGCTTACGTTTTTGTTTGAAAGCAAGTCTATATCCAGCTTTCATCTGGTATCTTACACTGAGCTTTTTTGAGCTCTCTGCTGTACATATTTCTAGTACATACCAGCATTGCTTTTTAAAGGATTAATGACCCTTGAAACGAAAATACTATGAAATACTCTTTGGTGCTACCATAAGATGTCTATTTTTTTCTTCTGTTCAATGTTATTTTTCAGGTATGCTGTAAAACCAAGTTAGCAGACCTTCTGTTCCTGTCTACTTGCTAAAGAGTCATAATTAATGAATCACATGGTTTATTCATATGATATTTGGAAGAAAACTTTTAGCCTGTCTTCCAGTGTTGATGTTGTAAGAAGTCTCAATGGATATTTTAAAAGTGTCAGATTTTCTGCATGCAAGGCCATGCAGTACTTTTCAGCCTGACTGAACTGAACAAAGACAGACCAAGTGTTTTGAGAGCCTTTCATGACAGAAATTGAATCCTGCAGCTCAGAAGGTCCAGGTAAATGTCCATCCTTTATGTGCTTAACTGAGAGAGACCTCTCAACCCTTGGGTACTCCCCCAAATCCTTTCTTATAATCTGAGTGTGGTCTACGAACATAAATATTTTTCTTTCTCTTCATTAAAATGTTCTTCAAATACATGAAGTCCACACTGCATAGCAGTAATCTTTGGCTAGGCTAAAAATACTCTTGCTCAAAACTGCATTTAGTTGGAGCATTTTCTTGGTCCTTAGAGTATATGTCTTATGCCTTTTAACAGCCTGAATGTGTCAGACTTTTCCCTGTGTCATCAGTTGCTCAGTACATGTGTGCAGGCT
This sequence comes from Pycnonotus jocosus, assembly GCA_013400435.1. Lineage (NCBI taxonomy): Eukaryota > Metazoa > Chordata > Aves > Passeriformes > Pycnonotidae > Pycnonotus > Pycnonotus jocosus. The sequence continues at coordinate 401,590 of VWYP01026933.1, read as the reverse complement.
CCACTAGGTCAAAAAGCTGCTGGGAAAAGCTGACAGTGATTGTAGCACTTTGGCCACTCAGCACAGCAGTGTTAGAGTGCTTCTCCCTACAGATCAGATTATTGCCTGGATTTGGATTAGCAAATCACTCCAGCTATAATTTGACACAAGTCACAGCAGTGTGGGGACCAGGGTCTGGTAACTTGCTGTTGATTGTTTGTGTAGGGCTTCTACTCTGGCTATGAAATGAAAGGCTGAGGATGGACAGGGAAGGAAGGACCAAGAACCTGCAAGGTACAACGTAATAAAACAAATGGCTCGGTTCTGATCCAGTCCACTGTGTTATATCTCTGTTTGTCAGGGCCCTGAGCACAGTTCCATGTCATTGCTTTCTGTTTTATGCTGAGCCAGGATTTTTACAAAAAAAAAAAAAAAAGTCAATGGGCTGACAACTCTTAAGGAAAGGTACAAAAATGAAATGACATTTAGAGAAGGAAGGCACTCACAGTTCAGATGTAGTGTGGTGTGCCCAGAGGTGTTGATTGAAAAGAAAGGATCCTGGAGCCTCCGTCATTTTGCTGCCAAGGCAAGCAAGTGGCACATCATGTCAAATGACTCCTGATGTGTTCTCCCTTCACAAAGTCACTTGTATTTGATGCTGCTGGTGTCTCTGGCTGCTGTTGTTTTAAATAGTTATTTATTTTGATTGCCAAGAAGCCTTGTGGCCTGCACTGAGGTCAAGCAGAAGCATGATTACTGCTGTTCTGGCACTGGTAGAGAGGGAATCTGGATCAGATTTCTAGCAAAACTACAGACTCCCCCTGTGAGATTATGGGTATTGCTGTATTCTTGATTTCCTAATTCTCTGTAATATTCTGCAATATCTGCAATAAGCCTAGCACCACCTATTTTTTATCAACCCTTTCCATCATCTCCAGGGGCTGCTCCTTCCTAGTGTCTACTGGCACACGCAGTCCCTCAAAATTAGATTCCTTCATAATTACCTGGTAGCTTCAAAACTCAAAATAATAGACTTTCTAACCAGGATCATTTTAATGGCTCCAAAAGAGACAAAGCTCCTGGAGCAGCTCTGCTGGGAGACCTGAGAGGATAGTAGCCTTTGGCAGTGAGGTGAGGAGACTTGGCAAACACCTTGAATTGACGCTGTTCACCTCCTGCACAGCTGTAGCCATAATGGTGTATGTGGCCCTAATCCAGGACACTCTTTCTGCTTTGAAAAGTGAACAGTCAAGGATAGCAGAGATGAGGAAAAGTGCATAATCAAAAAGATGTAGTTGTGTGGAAAGAAGCAATTCATTAGACTGGAAAGGAAATCAAAGCAGGCACCTCCTCCTCCTGTGCAAGATAGCGAAGGCTAAGCCTGCTTGCTCCCATTTGCCTTTGTTCAGTGTGCCGTAGGAATTAAGCTCCTGCTTAATCCTTAACAAAGGCTTTATGCAGTAGCCCAGTTTGCACTGTTTGCTGTGTATGTGAGCCCTCTTGTTCACACCATCACGCAGTCCAACTTTTCTAACTTACTGTGCACTTTTCAGGTTTCAGGGACAGTAATCATCCCTGTGCATCTTTCCCGTGCACAAGCCTGATTATTGCTGGGAGACACAGAGCTTGTCCTGAAGCTTTAGAAGATGCTGAAAATAAAATGCACTGTCAAGTGTAAGGGGAAACTTCAGCAAATTAAACCATCCTAGTCTATATCCTTTATTCCATGCTTGAGAAGGAAAGCATCTAGAATATATGCCATCCATTTCAACCAGTTTGATCTTATTGCATGCACTGCACAGGGTGGGTCTGTCTGAGCCATCATTAGTATGCTACTCCATATAATTTATATTAATCTCCTTAGTCTGTGATTAGCGTTATTTTCAAATAAAAATTAAATAGATTCCCTGGTTGCTGCATTTTCAGATATTTTTCATCAAGATTAGGTAACTCCATGCTAAAATGGTTATTCATTTGTTATGTTTATTTTCTAAAAGTGCATTTATTAAAGCCAAATATGCAACGATTAGTATGTAAATTTAACTTGGATGTTTGGACAAATAAGGTATAGCTTCAACTGTGACTTACTGTCTAATTAGTTTTAATGCAATTGAAGATATATAATGTGTTGTCTGCATGGGGAGGTACAATAGAGAATAGATTGATGATGTTGTAACATAAACATTTTACTGGCATGACTTTGGGAAGGTTGAATATCTAAGAGTGACTTACATAGATCATCGTAAGCGAACGTCAATAAAACCTTACAGTACTGTATATCATCTCAGGTTTGTCTGTGTGCTCTGCAGAACACTGTGAAACTCCTTTTTTAGTGTTGGATATGCATGGAAAAGTGAGCAAAAATACCTCCTTCATTGCAGAGATGCTGCACTAATCTGCATGATTGGGTTCGAAATCACTTGCTCATCAGGATGTTCTATCTTGTATCATTTGTAGGTAGTGCTGGTATTGAAGCTCTGGGAACCTGAGCCCTCTGGCCCCAGCCAGGCAAAGTACTGAAGCCCATGCTGAGCTTTAAACTTGTGAGCAGTCCCATTTAAATCAATGGGATAGTTCCTATGCTCAGTCAAATATAACCCAAATGCCTAAATAGCTTCAGGTCAGAGATCTCCACATTTCCTGGGATCCAGCTGAGAGTGATCAGCACCTTGCAGGGCTGAAGCAGTGGAAACTTTCAAAATGATTGTTAGAAGCAAGAAGAGTTTAATCTGACAAACCACAAACTCAATTTGCAAAATCTTTTTTCTAAGCCAGTTTTACTGATCAACACTTGTGTAAAAAAGTCAACAAGCAAAATTCTGGAGAGTAAACAGCACTTGAATTCCCATTCTCAAGAAAATTGGCAGAGAAAATAGGGGCTCAGAATGAGGAAATGGGATGGACAGTCATGTGGGACTGAATACAAAAAAACCCCAAAGCACTCATACACTCATATAAGATAAAGTGAAAGGAACATAGAAGAGAGAAGTGCTGTACTTTGAACATTAGGGGCAATATGAATAAGTCTGGTTTAAAGTTAGGTTTTAGCAGATTGGGGGTAATGGAATGAAAAAGGAAGAAAGACACGGGAAAGGAGAGTAGGTTTATGGCAAAAACTATTGAGACTGATGCAGAAGTATTTTTCTAGATAATCAGAAAGTTTTCCTGGGTTTTGCACTGTACACATCTACTCTTGATGTCCTTTTGAAAGATCAGCAACAAAAATTATGGCCATCAAAGCAAGTCTTTAAAGTACTGTCATCAGTTTTGAGACGAGTGTGGGGGACTTGTGATTTTGCTTCTGGATTTGTGAAACACTTAGTGTGTCAGAACCCAGGCCCATGACAAAGGCTGTACTGAGATGATACTCACAGAATCACAGAATATCCTGAGCCAGAAGGGACCCACAGGGATCATCAAAGTCTGGCTCCTGGCCCTGTATGGGGCCACTCAAGAGCTACACCATGTGCCTGAGAGCATATTACTGAAACTCTTGGTAAAAATAAACACTGACAAGGGATTTGGTTCCCAACAATCTAGCTGCTGCCCCCTGAGCTGGTACCAATAATGAAGATGTTCTTACATACCCTGTTTCCATCCCTCCACCCACCCACTGCAATCTAGTCTTACTGATAGCCTCCCATTGAACCTGAACAAATCAGCAGTAGTTTAATTCCTTTCTGTTTGTACTTTTCTAAGTAAATAAAATGAATAAATAAAAAAAGTCAATAGCCCTTTCTGCCTAGATTAGTTAGTGATATTTATCTTATGTACTGTGTTGTCTGCTGAAGTACCAAAGGGCAAAGTAAATCCATTTCATCCATTTAGCAGCCACCTTGATAACAGTTGGATGTACAGTAAGCCTATGGCATTCATTAGCAAAAACACCACTCTGTTCCTCTCTTTCACCTATGTTCCTTGAAAATAATTTAAGTATTTCTATGTTGTTTTCACAGTCTTAGAATAGTTGCAAACTCTCTTGTTCATCTCTGTTAACTTGTCTCATCCTAATAGCACATTTAGTTTAGCTTTAGCTGGTGGTGACTTGAAGCAAAACAACTGATTTAAGCTGTTCTTTTTTGGATGTTAAGGAGTTTTCTGCTTTGTACACAACTGTCACAGCTGGAATTTGTTTAGAGTGGGTGGAGAATATCTGTATATGTATATATATGTTTAGAGAGCACGAATGTTTCGTCCTTACTTTCAGTTGTCTGTGCTAACACACACTTTAATCACCAGTAAAGTTCTTTTCTCATGGCAGGTAATTCTAAAATCTAGATGTAATTATGTGTTTCCTATAGATTTTCAGTTATGTGAGATGTCCAGGGCTTTACTAACAAACTTAGCAAGTGCCACAGGGGATTTTGGAAGCCAGCTATGTGAGATACCAGTGTATCCACCTGGCAGATGTCCTCTTTTTTGACTGCAGGTCCAGAGACAGCAGTTGAGACTTTTCTTCATTTGAAGAGTTTTGGTGGGTTTGGGTTGTTCGTTACCACTCTCTTCCAGAGCCTTGTTTCTCACAGTGTTAGGACGAGCAGCATGGGGACTTTTTGTTTCCCATGTGCTGTTCTGCTTTGCTGTTCCACATGTACCACAGAAGCTACTTTTGTGCCTACACTCTGAGATGAATCAGGGAGCTTTTTCCTCTTCCATTCCTTAAATCTGTATCCGTTCTCTGATCCATTTCTCAGTGTTGCTTCATGCCATCAGCACAACTGATGAGATAGCAGCACTTCGTTTTTGGAGGCAGTATAGAAGATGAGGGGTGCATATACCTAGCAGGTGTGTCCTCAGTTCTAGGGAAGGACATTCCCAGCAAATGAGAACAGATCACCAGGGACTTCCTTCCAATTTGTTTTTAAACAAAAAGAAGCTACTGTAGCCTTGACTGCATTTGGGCTGCATCACTTCTATGTGATGTAGATAAAAAATGATTTTGCAGTTATGAATGCTGCTGCACTGTACAGTTACTGTCATTAGAACCATTTTACTGCTGATGTCTGGGGTTTTTTTCCTAGGCAAAAGCCAATAGTCAAAGTATACCTGATACTATCTAAATTATTACTTAGCAAAAACTGCAATAAGCTTTGAAAAGCATATGTTACAGTGGTTTGCTCTGATCTCTAAACCTCATATATTTGCAATTTGACTGGCTGAGGCTCTTTGAAACAAATATCTCACAAATGAGTAATTTCGCTGCTGAATATATCAACCGATCTTTATTGCATCCCAAATGATGAAGTATAATGGTTATACAAAGTGCTTCAGTAAGCCATGGAGCAATTTCCAGCAGTGATATATATACTGAAACTCACATTAAATTAATATGAGGTGAAGGAATAAACCTGGAAATCTAAAATAACAATAGATTTCGCATAGGTTGTGTGAAGCTATGGGAACCAGCTGCTAGTGACTTTGACAGGAGTCCACATATGTTCAGAGCTTTCAGTTTATTGTCTGCAAAAGTATGTAGCTAGTAAGGAGGGTAACCCTTACACATTTCAAATGGTTTTCCAATATTGGTTTAATTACACTGTGAGTAATAGAATTCTGGTTAGGAGGATGGCACAGGAAATATCTTGACTTTAGTCTTTGGCCCTGACCTGAGCAGTGACTCAATCATTCTGTTTTCCATGCTGTTTACAATTGTGGTTGGCTTGTACCTCCTGCCTTGGCATCTCTTCTCCAAACTACCTTAGGATGGGAAGTTCTTCAGGACAGGAATTAGCATTTTGTGCTCTGTGTACCTAATGGGACCCTGGTTTCTGCCTGGCAGTCCTAGGTAATTACCACAATCTGAATATGTGCATGCCTGTAGCAGGGTTAAATACCTCTTTGTGAGTATACCTTATGCATTTGATGTAAGAATAAACTTCTGTTTAAAATGTGTCCAAGCACACACTGTGTGTGCTTGTGTCTTCAGAGATTAAGATATGTGCTGCTGTGCACACACAACCACAGAAATATAAAGGGGAAAAAAATCTCAAAACTAGTAGGAAATAAGCTCTTATTCATTTTTTCAGAGTTAGCTAAATATATGAGGGTTATCATACGTGAGCTTATTTGATAGTTCTTTTAACACCGGTGCCAATGTTTTACATGTAAAAGATACACCTTGCAAAGAGCTTTTGATAAAGTGATCTTAAAAATCATGCCTAAGCCTCTACAGTCATCATCTGTAGCATGATTAGACATTGCAGCTGAGCTCTAGAGTGTCCCTAGGAATTGAGGGCTGGGAAGAGCAATCTCTGTCTGTGTGTATGCATGAACAGAAGCACCTTTTGAAGTACATGGTGTTAATACAAAACCCCTGATTTTCAGCTACCACTTCTCTGATCAGAATATGAATTAGGCTACAGAGAATAGCCAAACAACAGAAGGCACAGTTGGGAAGAACTGTATTATTCTTAACATACCAATCATCAATTTCCTTCATCTTGTTCATGTGAGAGGCACATGAACTACTCCAGTGACAGCCTAAAACAAAATGTGACAAGTAAGTAATGCTTTGGGGTGTATATGCTGCAGAGTATTTGGCTTCGCAATTTTAGAAAAATTAATAATGGGAAGAAATCCCCTCTTTTGAGGATTAATTACATCCTCCTGCCTGTGCACAAGTTTTAAATCCAATTTGCATAATTATTCCCACATGTAACCTGTTCTCCTAAATCAGCAAGCGTGAACCCATTTTCTGATTCTTGTAAAATAAGGAAACACATTAAAGAAATATCTGTTCTGCACCAAGATTCTGCTTGTAGAGATTTAAATATTCTTTACATTTTGTCATTGCATATGAAATGCTTAGTATACTTTTTGTGCCTTTTTGTGATTGGTCTGTTCTCAGCTTAGGGCTTCTCTGTAGTTTTCTCTTTCTAAGTGTTGTTACTCTTTAAGAAGAGTAAAGCTTCAGGAACGCTCAGGGTCTGTCTGACAGAAAAAAATTAAAGGCTTTTGTCCCTCTTCTGAGTATCAGGCGAGTAAGTAGAGCCTTTTATTTCTGTTTCTCTCTAGCTTACCTACTGTACTTTAAAGTTTTAGCTTGCTACCCTACCTTGGTGTTTTATTATGAGTTTTGAACTTTAGAGGTTGTAATTTGTGTGAATTTAGTATTTAAGTTGGGGGCGGGGCGGTGATGAGGGGCAGTTGGCAGAAGTGAAGTTGACTACTCTGGAAACTAAAAATACTGGATTTTGCCAAGAGTCATAGAATCATGTAATCCTTAGGGTTGGAAAAGGCTTCTTAGATCACTAAATCCATGGTTATCCTATCACCACCCTATTCACCACTGAGCCATGTCCCCAGGTGCCACATGCACTCACCTTTTGAACACTTCCAGGGACAGTGATTTCACCACTTCCCTGGGCAGCCTCTTCCACTGCCACTTGGGTGGTTTTCCCAAGACAAGAAGGAAACCCAGCTATATCAGTGGTACTGGAAGTCACAAGAATATTTCAAAACCACCAGTTACCTGCCTGGGTAAATTTCTGTACATGGTGAGGTGCTACAGATTAGCCCTGGGAAGGGTAGAAAAACAATTCCTTTGTAGCATAGCAATGCCCAGGGCATTGTGTGAAGTTATAGCCAAGAAATATGAAGTGTCATTGCTGTTGTATTGGAAATCTCTATGTTTTTTAGGAAGGAGAGTGAAAAAAGAAGTATAGGTTGTTAGGTGGGAAGAAGGACTTTTTCAGGTGTTGTGTGTGCTTGTAGGATTCACAATGCCAGCTTATATTGGTGTGAGTCACATTCAAGTGTTCTGGAGATTCTGCAATTTAAACAGTCTCTCTCTGGAATAGTGCATTTAATGAGCAGAAAAGGAAATACATTCAACAGTGTTTTATATGAGGTTTTTCATCTAAGCCAAAATAAAATATTGGGTGCACTTTGTTTCCATTGTTATGCTACGTATTTGGAAGAAATACATCTTCATATTGCTGCAGACTCTTTCCAAATACTTGCATTGTTTATTTAGATATAACTCTTTTATATGAATTGTTGATGGGTACAGTATTTTACTCCACTGAGTTATTTATCTCAGCATTATTATTAAGCATAATGAGAAAAAAATATACAAACCAAACCATCAGAAAGGAGGAGACCTGACTTCTGAGTATGGCAAACACTAAATGCCTGCAGCAACCAAAGCCTGTAGAAATTGCAGATGGTCAGCACTACTGAAGAGAAAATTCTTAGTATCTTCTGAGAAGTTTGGTTTCTGCTGACTTAAACCAGCTTATTACCTGTTCCTTGCAGGCATGGCAGGTATTTTTAGAGAAGTTCAGGACACATTTTTTTAAATTCGTTGACAATTTGTTTTCTGAGTTTTGTGTCTTCTCTTCTTTTTGCCTTTGCTTGTGATTTTGCCTGTGGCGTGGGATATTTGGGTAGAGAGGACAGACAAAATATGGACAGCCTGTGCAAAAGGCAGTCATAAGTGTTAATTACTAGGTTTGGTGTGAGAATCCACTTTACCATTTTGGTCATTCCAAATCACTGGATTCCTTTCCCAGGATAGAACTTTGCTTGTTTTCTACCGAAGACATCACAACATAGTAAGGATTGTCCCATCAGTTCTACTTGGTGTCACATAAGTTCTGTGGTAGCAACTGCTCAAATGGAAAAACAATAACAGAAGAAGCATTTCTTGGTTTTTAGTTGTTTTGCAGTGATATATCTGTGATGTATTAAGGAAGATGAGCACTCTGAAACCAACTAGTTCAGTAGGTCATCAGCTAGGAGGCTGGGAAAGAAGCATGAGGAAAATGCATTTTTTTCCACAGTGAACATAGAACAGCTGAAGAAAAACATCAGGGTAATAGCTTCTTCACCCTGATACTTTCAAAAGGGGTTTGTAAGCAGCTGTGGTGTGGGAGTGAGTGGTAGAAAGCCATCCCTTTTGCTGATTCTCCCTGTGAATCCTACTTTGTTCTATGGAAGTGAGAAGTAATTTTTGCCTCATTAAACACGAAGCATGGAGTCCATCACTGGTATTTAGGAATAACTTATACTTATCCTTTGGTGGTTTTTATAATCAGATCACAAGAAGCAAGGCATATCCAAATGCCCAAGGGAACAGGTATCTGGGAATATCTCTGCTGTGTACACTGTAACATCCTTGCTTTTAATAGTGTTAGGTCAATACTTTCATCTTCTTTATGTCTTTCCTGACTTTTTTTTTTTTTAATTCCTTACTAATCATTTAGAATCATAACCCTTTCAATGGCAATACAAGTGCTCTTTTGTGTCTGAAAATCTTCTCAAAAGCCATGCCTTATTTCTCAGCTTTCTGACCACAGGTCAGTTTAAAATGCCTATTTGCACTCAAGAGAAATGTATTGTGATTTTAAACTTGTTGCATTTTGCATTACAAATTTAAACAAGCTAGACTTTGTTTTAAAATTGCTGTATTTTAATAAAATGTAAGAACACAGTATCCCTTTTTAGTGGGGTCACAGAGATTTAGTAATCAGAATTACTTTTGGGTGAGTGTGTATAAAGGCAAGCATTCTACTCACTCATTCTGCCACAGCACCACTCATCTTGTGTATTCTTCTGGCTGCTTGGAAAAGGTGGAGCTTATCAACAAAGTTTAATCTCTTCACTGGCTTTTAGACATCTTAATTTTTTCAGTGTCATATTAGATATTGACTTTCCTTTGGCAGGCAGGTTCCTCTACATGAGCTGTAACTTTTAGCATGCAAGAAAGGTTGCACTTGTTCCTGTGCATGTGCACGTGGGTGCATTTATTTTGTGTCTTAAGGGGGTTTACCTGATCAAAGGTGCTTGATGAGCATTGTGAAAGGTGGCTAAATGGGATGATATGGAGAGCTACCTGGTGAATGCTTAGGCAGAATATAAGCAATTAAACTCTTTTTTGCTTTGCACCTTCAGGAAACCTGGAATGAGGCTCAAGAAAGAAATTGTTATCTCCAGCAAGACCCCACAGGGCATAATTTAGGTGGGAAGGGGACAGAGCTGTCATGGTGACATGCACAGCAGAGTGGAACCTGGTCCACAAGTTTGTGTCATCTCACATTGAAGGCTGAGACTTAGCTAGGAAGACAAGTCTGTGTCCCCAGGGCACCTCTCTGTTCAATCTGGATGTAGAATGTCAGAACCACAGGATGGGCCAGGTTGGAAGGCACCACAGCAGGTTGTCTGGTACAACCTCCCTGCTCAAACACTGTCATCCCAGAGCACATGGGACAGGACTGCATCCAGATTGTTCTTGAATATCTCCATGTACAAAGAAAACGTCCTCCACTCAGAATGGTCCACGTACAAGTAGAGTGCCTGAAATCCATGGAGCACTTGGTGTTCCCATGAACATATGGTGTTCCCTGTACCTGTATGTGTGCTTTTCAAAGTTAAAAACACTGTTGGGGTGAGCAGATTGGTGTCTAAAAAGGGCTGATCATACTTCATTCACCAAAAAGCTCAGAGCATCAGTGGAGGCTAACACACTTCTGCCACTCCCTGCAGGAGGACAGAGCAGTGCATTGATCCCAGACTAGTCCATTTGCTTTGGTTTTAAGAGCTTAATCCCAGAATGTATTTAATATCTGCTTATCAGACTTTATGGTAGTTGTCTGTGGAAATTTACATTTCCTCATTTGAAATCTGTGTCTTTAAACATAAAAATGTATATATGTGTGTGTATGCATGTATGAATATATAGAATTTACTATATATAACTAAGGAAAAAATCAATTTGGTAAGGAGGGTAGAAAACTTTTAATAATGGGGAATAATGTGACTGAATTTTAAGCCATGGCAGCCAAGAAATTCAAAGTTATGTTCCCCGCAGCAACTGTAATTTGTCTACACTGATCATAAATACGGAAGTGTAAATCTAGAAGCACACACACTAATACAGGAAACTTCATTATGTGCATGAAGGTTAAGTTACTGCTGTACATTTGCAAATTTGAATTTCATGCCTGTTATGTGTTTAAATTTCCTATGATAACACAGAATTAATGTAGTTTCACCATGGAATATATTAAGAAAGGCTCAGTTATTACAGGGCTGTAGTTTTCATTTTGATGAGAATATGATGTTGCATTAAAACTGTGTAGTTTATGTAGATATTTCTCCAAAACATGGGCAATGCAGGACTGTTAAAGCTTAGCAGCCACGATGCTGCCAAGTCTCATATTTTTCTGACTTAGACTGGTGATGGCAGTAAAGCATGGCTGACTTTTTAATAGCCTGGCTGCTGTGGAATTGCTAACCCAGTTTCTGGTACGTGTCGTTGTTAACCTTGCATTTGTGTCGCCACTGTCAAAACGCAAGTACAGCTTTTTTCTCTGCTGTATTTGTCACTCGTTTGTTTTGTCCCATCTGCAGCTGGCAGCAGGGAAGGAATGGAGTGAGCAGCCACAGCACAAAACTTCTGCTGTCCCCTTGCCATGTTGCACCCATGGTTACTGCATCTGGGCAAAAGTGGCTTTTTTTCCTAATGACAAATGTTTGTTGAATGTGCTGGTGTCCATCCTGTTTTTTGGGAGTCTGGGCTAAAGACACTCCATGGCCTTGTGTGGGTTATTCACTGGCACTGGCTGTGCATTATTGCCTGCTGGTTTTACTGTGGCTTGGGAGGTTCTGCCCTCAGAGGAGGTTTCTCTCCCTTACAGCTGTGAGGTATGTGGATCCAGCCTAGCTGCTGATCCTTTGCCGTGTGTGGGTGAACAGATACCACTCTTATGGTGACCACTTGATTCTGCTGCCAAAGCATTCAGAGTAGTGCCCTGGTGTGGCAACATACACAGAGCCCAAGTATTTGCTATTTTATGCTGACAAATGAGTTCTGGTGGATCCTATTGCTGCTTAAGACAGCTGTCCCCCAATGACTCAAGCTGCTGCAGTTCTTCATCCAGCACATATTAACATAAACCAATGAGAGGGGCAATTTTCAGCTGGCTACAGCAGGCTGTGAACTGCAGTGGTGAAGGCACAGGCAGATGTGTGTTTTATCAGCTGCTGCAGGGGCAGTAATCTCAGACAGAAAGGCAGAGCAGAGAGGTGGAGATGAGGAATGCCCTAAACAATCACCAACACATATGAAAGAGTAACAGCCCTGTGTTTTTAGTGGTGCACTCCTCAGGTACATCTAGGCATAGGCAAGGCAGGCTGGCAGAGCAGGTTATAGCACTGGTGTCCAACTACTCATTTCTATACTAAAATTAGCATCCAGAGAGGGAAAAGCTTGCAATTTTAGGAAGTACTTGGCTTATTTATTAGTCAGAGAAAGAACTTTGACTAATGAGTAGTAAACATATATCACTGAGGGTGGATGACCATAAACTTCCATTCTATTATTTAAAAAAATTATGATAATTCAGCACTCCGAAATGCTTTTGCCTTGGGTGATTGAAAAATATGATGTCATTATTTGTATTTCCTAAAAGATGGGTTCAGTGGAGTCCTATAGATAGTGTAATTTCTGGTAAAGCATTTGTTTTCTGAGGCTGTTGAAAAATGTCAAAGATAGTATGCTGAAGTGTTTGAAATGGAAAGTAAACAGAACATTTAAAGTATTAACATTTAAACATTTAACATTTGCCACTGTGGTGTCAAAGCTCTGATGGAACCAAAAGGATATCTGTGCATCAGCAGTGCTTACTGACACACTTGGCCAGTGCCCTGCAGCAGCCCTCTGCAAGTAGGATCGGTTCTACCATTTCCTAAACCTCTTTTCTGTTCCTCAAAAACCTAAGAGGGTGATCAAGAAGTAAGCAGGAAGAGCAGGGCTTCCAGGCTTGGGTGGTGTGCTAGGGTTCAGCCAACACACAGCCTGCAGAACCAGATGTGTCCTAGTAGCTTCTCCCAGCATTGTGCTGCAGGACTCCTCAGCCATGAAGAGAATGTAGATGGAAGTGGTGGCTGGAGATGACAGCAGAGTAGTGGGAAAAACACATTTCTCTCAAGGGGAGCCTTTGAAATGTCTGTAAATTCATGAGGGAATGGTCTCCAGGGTTGGCATTTGCCTTGAACTTGAAAAAGGATCAAAGTGAATGGGCTTTAGACTAGTCTGCTGTTAAAAAGCAGGAGAGTTTAGAAAGGTTTAAAGAATGACAAAGCAACACACCCTAGTATGTATTTGCTGTAGTGCCTGAATACAAATTTTGGAACTTCATTTTGGCTTGCCAATTGGAGACTCTTTAGTAGCCTATTCCCATTTTAGGTGTAGCTAATAAACTATTATGTGACTCATGTAGCTCTACAACAAACAGATCGATACATTTGAGAGCTAGGAATTTTATCCTTATACTAACTTTAGTGTTGATATAAGACTTACTGCAATGATATTGACTGCAGCCAGGTGGTGAAGGGACAATATAATATGGGATTATTGCCTTGCCTTTTACCATAAAAGATTTTTCTGTATTACAAGGCTCTGAGAAAAGGTTAGTAGCTAATAATAAAAAGTTATGCTTATGTTTTAAGCATTTGTCCTTCCAGTCTTTGTAACACACACGAGCACACACACATAAAGTTGCAACAATTCTGTATGCACACTAGTGACACTGCAGAAAAAAAGCTGCACATACAAGAAATTAATTCCCTGCTTCCCATGGGCAGGCTGTCTCCAGGGGAGCAGGGTCCCATCACATGTAATGGCTACCCAGGAAAACAAACACCATCACTCCACATATCCCCCCTGCTTCCCTTTTCTTCTTCCCACTTTATATACTAAGCAGGATGTCATATGGTCTGGAATATCCCTTTGGTCACTTGGGGTCCCCTGTCCCAGCTGTGTCTCCTCCCAGATTCCCCGGTTTTGTTGCCAGTCTGGCAGTATGGAAAGCAGAAAAGGCTTTGGCTCTATACCCAGCAATAACAAATGCATCTCTGTGTTACCAACCTTGTGTTTTGCACAAATCCAAAACAGAGCCCCACACTGGTCACTGTGAAGACAATTAATTCTTGCCAAAACCAGCACAGGACATTTCTGAGTTACCTGAATATGTAATAATTTTTCTTTATTGTCCTTGTACGTGGGTGAATGAAAGTAGGTGCCTCATCATGCTAAGGCTCATGAGCCACATCTTCTGGTTGAATAATTAAATGTCTTGAACTGTGAATTCAGTGAGCTTTGTATTAGTCCTGCCAAGCTTTGAAGGGTGTTCAGTATATTCCTGAACTATAGCAGTGGTAAATAGGAATGAGGTGAGAGTATAGGGGTCTACTGCAGGGTTATAACTTTATTTACACTAACACATGTATCAGGTTGTTTTATGGGGAGCATCTCCAGCATTTGCAGCTATGACTTTTGTAAAGCAGAGACATTTGTGTTTAATTCATTAGTGTTTTATCAAAAGCTCTTTTGCAACAGATTTGGTGTGCAAGTTTCCTTTTTTAATTTGATGTACAGGATATGAATTCATTTGACAAGTTTTTTCCTTTAACAAGTTCAATAATCATTAACAATTCAAAATTTTATTTGCTGGGGGGTTATTAATTTAAAACTTGCACTGTATTCCTTATCAGATATTTATTGACTAGTTTACACTCTGCAGAACAGTATTTGAGTAAATCAGAATGCTGTAAACTTGCCTTATTAACGGGTTTACTGCTTTAGCAGGTACTCACTTACATTTCCACTGCTCCATCATAAAACATTCCCAGCCATGGAATACATTTTTGAGTGAGATATTATATTGTATAGACCAAGGTGTACACATGGGATCTCTTGTATATATAAACAAAATAATAAAATAGATGTTTTCTCCTGCAGAATCCAACAGTCTTGTGCAAAAGTACTTTTTTCAACTGTAGGGAGTTAATGCAAGGCAGAAGTAAGATACTGTATAACGTAGAGGTCACAAAAGGAGAACGTTACCACATTCTGTTCTTCAAAGGTAGAAACATGTCACCAAGGGTGAGATCTGAAACCCACAGAGTCCTGGGAAATTCCATCAAAACAGAAAAGTTAATTGATGGTTTCATTTCTCTTTCTCTTCCTGTTTTTACAAATAACAAGTTACACTGTCTACCCACTTTATGTGTGCAGCAAAGATGCCCCTTTGTGTTTAAAAGCCTGTTGTGGTACTTGTGGAATGAATAATTATGTTAACAGCCATACCTTTTTTGTTGTTATAGATATTTGGATGTCTATAAAAACCACTAGAAAGTGAACTGATCCCTCTTTTTAAGCCAAAGTGTGTTTCTTGTTACAACATTTTAATAAGAAGGTGCCTATTTATAAGACTTCGTTAAAAATTTGACAGTAAAAATAGTAAATATATTGTGTAATATAAGAATCCTATAAAATACATATAAATCTTGTACCTGAAGGTGATAAGAAGTTTTAAATCTGCAAAAAGTCTGAAAAATGCTTTTAAAAAGTGGAATTCCACACAATGAAAAACCACCTTACATTATCTCTCCTTCTAAACAGCTCCGATGCAAAAGTGTGTTCAGGGTCATAAACACCGATTTTAGCAAACAAAACAAGTTTTTTCAGCTGAATGAATAAATCAAAGTTGTTATGAGGGGATCTTTAAAAGACATTTCCTAGTAAAAAATTTTCTGTCTCAGTTGTTTATGAGGTCAGTTTGCACTTCAAAGAGCATTTCAAAAAGCTTCTAAACGGTGTACTTTGTGTGTTATGTAAGTTCAGAACAATTGTAGATATAGTTATCAAGTCCAACCATGTATAAAGGTATGTTTTTTAATTTCTTTTAGCCACTCAGCAGATATCCACCTTTGATCAATGATATCTCCTTTTGGCTGCCTTCTGAGACATACTCCCAGAATGATTTCTATGATTTGGTTCGAACCATTGGTGGAGACTTGATAGAAAAGGTTGTCCTACTGGATGAATTTGCCCATCCAAAGTAAGTAAAAATTTTTACACCTTTTTCCTGTGGTCACAGTATAAATATTTTGTGAATATTTTAATTCTATATACCAAGGAGTTCTTGATTCTTACAATATTTGCATATTTCATTTATTAGCTCCAAAACCTTCCTACAGAAAAAAAAAAAACAAACAAAGAAACCTTTTTACTTAAAAGCAATACTACCTGTTTTTCAGTTTTCCACTAGTACTGAGCTTCTGGTATTCAGACTGCCCCAATGCTTTGCGCTCAGGTTTTGACAGCAACAGTGAACAACTGCCTTCCTCAATGCATCTGGCAGTGCGTGACACTCCTGTCCGTAGCATGTCTGACATTCTAGTCCTGCTCTTTGCTAAGTGACTGATGTTTGTCTCCTTGTTCTCTTCCTTTCTTCTTCTGGTCCTGACACACTAGAAGACCTTTACTATAACGTTGGTGCTAATAGTGGCTTGTTGCAGAATGCTATTGTTAGTGTTCAACTGGGAGAAAAAAATACCCAAGACCTTGTTCATTTCTTTCTGGCACTTATTTATATGCTGTTGAACAATCCCTCGGGTTTCAGAACACCATATGGGTATAGCAGCACTGACATGACCAGGGAGTGCACAGGGTATGTGTCCAACTGATAATTACAGTTGCCTCAAAACCAGACAAGTATCAGCTATTTCATATTTACTGTTCTTCAATTTGCTGTTTCCAAATCAAGAAGTTGAAAAGCTGCTGGCTATCTAACTTTCTAAATCAGAAGTTTAAAATAATTTGTCTTGAGACTTTTTTAAGTGCTGTAAGAAGGCAGATATTTGAAGATGACAGGAAAATGCTTCATGTTGTTCTCCAACACCTATAGATTTTTTATTTTTCTTCTTTCTGCATCTAGGTATTTAACCCTGTTGTTCTTTTGAATTTGATATGTGATGCAGGCCAGATGAATATATTGTTCTATGGCCTAGTTTTCATGGTGTTTCAGTGGATTTTTATTTTTTGATTTTTTTATTCCTTTTTACCCTGTTTGTGTAGTGTTATATGTGACTGTGCTGTGCGAAGAAACAGCAATGGAAATGAAGTTTGTGTAAAGCTTAGAGTCATTAATTCTTGAGTCTTTCTCACATGCAAATCATGCAAAAGGATCTTAACCCTTTACTCAAGATGGTGTGTGCAGAAGAGGAATACAGATTAGAATAAAATAATGAGTACTCTTCATTGTAAAGAACAGACTACATCTTTCAGGGAAATTGAGAAGCAAGTTTATTGCAGGCATGGATAACTTCTTATTGTCACTTGGAGTGCACCATAGTATCAGTTAGCACACGTACATGGACATTGAAGGCTCTGCACACAGATCCTGTTGTCTATCATGATGGTTCTGATACAGTACAATCAACATTTTGTTGTAAAAACTGAAATGTTGAACCCCTCTCTGGAACTGGTCCTCCCATTTATTCACCATTTATTCATTCTGAAAGTTTATTGTATGTGTAACACCTCTGTGCTCATTGCCACTTTTTGTTTATGTTCTCCTCAGTCATACCAAACCAGCAATTATGTTCATTGTTACATCATCTCTTAGGGGAAAATCCTATGTGTAGTGCAAGCAGCTCTTCCAAGTCTGAAACTCTGGAGAAATCTTGTTCCTTGCTTCCTCAAACAGTGGCAGTATTATTCTGTGATTACTCTCAGCATCTTACTGGGGAAATCCACATGTGCTGTGACAGCAGCGCTGCATCAGTCATGGCTCAACTCACAAGTCATGCTTCTCTTCTTTGCTGAGAATATTGTCTTCCATACTTGTAGAGTGGTGAGGTGGGGACAGGATTCAATACTCTGGGTCTCTACTGTGTGTGTTTTCTCCTTTGATAAGCTTTGATGCATCCAGAACATATTCCAGGGACAACAGTTGTTTCTCCTCAAGGAATAAACCTCTGTTTTCCTCTGTGACTTTTGCAAATAGATGGGAAGGTTGATTGCTCACAGAGAATTGTCACAGAAGTTTAGGACCTTTACTAGTTTTGTTCTCTAAAACCACTTAAACCGCTCTCAGTAGACATCCAAAAATGTTTTGACACTATAAGGAGGAAAAATTTCTCACCTTTATATGTGAGGAATTTGAGAGGTGACCCTAATGGATTGGTAAGTTGTTGTAGTCCTCTTGGTTTTTTCACCTGCAAAAACAGTAGAAGAAATCTTTTCAAATGTCTCATTAAAAATCAGTAATTCCAATGAGATTATACATTATACATATATCCACATTAACAAAGAATTAACATTAACAAGGAATCATAAATGAAGACTAAAACATAATGGTTACTTTGCCCTTTCTTCTTAGAACAGGCTGTGTGCAGATATGTAACTTTTGAGAACTGATGATGTAAGCCACATAAGTAATTTTGTTTGATTTGTAAAGGCCTTGGAAGACTGACGTTTTGAAAAGAGTTTTCTATTTAGTCTTAATTCCTAGATAATCATCTTGTTATGGGAATGATTCAGTGGCTTCTTTAATTCAGTGTTACAGAAAAGCCTCTGGGCACAGAAATTAACATAAGAGATCCTCAGCGTTGCTATGGATTTGTATGTTACAGATCTAGGTACTTGTAATCATTATCTTGAATTTTTAGTGAATCTCTTGTGGAGAATGGGAGAAAAGTGTCTAGGATTGGAAAAGCTGCAGTACTGCTGTTTCGAATGTTAGTTAGTTGCAAGCAGCTTAATAAGTTTATGCTTGTAGTTAATCACTTCTAGAAGTTAAAATTCAGTTGTTTTGTTTTTTTTTAAACACCGGTTTCATGAGGAATCAGGACATTTGATAGTCTTGTTTTCCTTCTTAAACTACTTTTTTTAGTTATAGGACTACAGAGATCTGAAAATAGAAAATATTATACAAATAAAACTAATTTCTAACACAAAAAATTAAGATCCTTTATACAGTCTCTCTGTGTAATATTGTGTAGTTGCCTTTTCTGTGGTTCAGAAACCTTTCAAAATTTCCCTGGGCTTTGGACTGTTATCCATTCTCCAGTACATTGTATGGTGTGAGAATGCATTTCTCCACAGGTAAAAGGAAAATGGGGTCAGGAAAAAGCATGGCACAAGTAATTGTATAAGCAAGGAGGAGATGCCTGAAACCAGGTAAATCTCGATTATAAGCTCTGTAAAGTAATAATATTGAGACAACTTTTAGGAAAGCATAGGCAATTTAAAGATACAGCAGAAAGGAGTCTCATTGCTGAAAAGCACAAATTTAGGAGAATGCCAAGTTTCTGTGCTGGGGTAATTAAGAACTGTTCCAGCCTACACGTGTCTTAGGTAAACTTAAGGGAGCAAAATCAAAACACAACCTTGAGGTAAACTGAGTAATGTGTGATGTGTCACACAGTCAGGGTTTAACTTCATCCAAGATGAATAATGCAAAACGTGGCTGTAACACACCTGTTACTCAGGTATATAAAGAATCAGCCAGCATATGTGAGGGAAAAGTTGTGACTTTTTTAAGTGCCAAGGAAACTGAGTGAAGCTGTGGTGGTTTTGGCAAGAACAGGAGCAGGCCATCTGTAAGACAAGGAGAGAAGAAGTGTGTCTTTGCAGTGAGCAAAATATTTTCCACAGTCCATCCCGTGTATTGCAGCTATTTTTGATGCATTAGCTTAAAACATTTAGACTTTCATACATTTGGATGGTGGAATATATTTCTCTATGCATGATGTTTGAAGTGAGTTCACTGTGACTTGCCTGGAGTTGTCAGATGCTGCATGAGCCCTGTAACCAGACACTGGAAGGCAGTGGCACTGGTTTTGCTACCTGACTGAATTATTTCTTTCAAATCCTTGGAGATCTTTAAGGACCTTTAAGCGTTGCTGTGCAAATATGTGGTGAGTGAGGATTTGTAGCTGACATTTTCCCCCCGGAACATTTTAGTGAACAAACAATTGCAAAAAAAAAATTTTTTTTTGGACTATATTGATGCTAAAGGAAGAAAAGAAAGGGGTGTTTTCCTTACTTCCTTACTTTTTGCAATGGCTGTTTTATCCTCCATATCTTTAAGTTTAGGCCTTTTAGTAGTCAGCTTGTCTAAGTTGTCTAATCAATGTGAATGACCTTCAGAAATTAAATCAGAAAGTGATCTCTTTTTCAGTGGTGAACACTTCTCCAGTTTTGGACAGGAAACAAATGCATGGGAAAAAAGAAAGAAAGGGTGGCATAATGGCAGTCAAAAGGTAGAAAGGTCTCTGCCTGCTATGAATAAGCAAATCAAAACTGCTGCCATGCAGAGAATCACAGGAAGAGGGATTTACATTCCTTCATTCATACAGTCTTATATTTTGCTGGCCTTCAGACAAGTACTGTGGGTGCACACATTTTTTGGGGGAAGGTAGAATTTCAAGGATGGTAATTAAAGCGTGTCTGGACAAAGTAATAGAGGAATGGTAGAATAAGAGATAGAAGACATTTGTGACCCAGGTTGTCCTCAATGAAGAGGGCAGAGAGAGATAAGAGTCCAAGGGTGAGTGCCTGTCCCCAGCAATGCAGCACCAAAGACAGAATACAGAAATGCTGACGTTATTTATCTTTACTTTGGGCAAGACCTGCAAATGTGTTTTTTAGCTTAGCATGTTTCTCTTGTGTAAGGCATTTCTCTTGTGTAAGGTATCTTGTGTAATCCCGTCACATGTGATGGCCTCACATCTTTATTCTGAAAACGTATTTTCTGCATTTTGCTGTGAGACTGTTTTCCTATCGGTCTTTCAAAGTTAGTTACTAATATTTCTGTTTTGTTAGAAAGATAAGGGAACTTAGGAAAGATATGGCTCCACATCTTCCTTTGCAAGGAATATACATGGGTTGGCTGAAAAAGTTATACAAAACTGTAATCAAGACATGCACTGTGTCCTCAGTGGTACTTAAGAGGTAAATTTTTAATCATAACAACTAAAAATATTCTGGAAAGGCAGAGTAAGGAGACAGTAAGGGGGAAAATTGATTTGCTGCATTTTGACAGCTATGCTGTTACAAATATAAGTGGGGAATAGGTAAGAAAGGATTTATTCTTGCCTTTGAGTCAATTACTTGCACTCTTCTGGGGTGAGATCTACACATTTGTCAAAGTCTGTTAAATGAAGTGAGAGGAAATGTATTGTCTGCTGTGAAGGAGGAAGGTAGGTGCACTGTGGCACCATCTTTAGAGACTTTGGGAGTACTCAGACGACCTGTGTCTCTTCTTTTCCAAACAGTAAAAGGAACAGATCTGGCAGCAGAGAGTCAGATCCTGTTGACTGCTGTGTTGTGTCAGTGCATGCACCTAGCGCCTTGTTAGTATACAAAAAATACAACTGTAAGAACATCACTTTCCAGATGCCAGATTTTGCACTTTTCCTTATCTACATGGGGATAAAATCAAACACTTTTAGGTCTGGTTTATTCATTAAGACTGGCTTGGTTTTGTCTTGCTTCTGGAATAGGTGAATTAAGCAGAATAATTCTTAAGTGCTGCTTGCTGCTAGTATTACGCAAATTAAAACAATCAAGTCAGTCCCCAAACACCTTGTTGCTCTTCAGCCTGAGCACTTTACAATTTGCTGAGGGATTCTTTGAGATTACCTTTAACTGCTGAACTGGCAAAGTCCCAGCAGCAGCTTCTCTGCAGAAAAAAACAACCCAGAAGCTGCTTTTGACAGTAGCTAGCAGAAGATTGGTATTCAGTTAATAAACAATGTTCTCCAGCTCTGAATTTTTTCCCCTTCATTTGGTCACATGAGTGTAAGACTATAAAATTTTTGAAATAGAATAACTGTTCATGGGAGGCTCTGTCAGATGGTTCTTGTTCACTTCTGAGCCTTTCTTTAGCTGTCACAGTAAAGCATAACCACATGGTGGCTAGTTAAAACACTACAGTCCATCTTCTTCTCTCTTTTCCCTCTCTTGTCCCAACCAGGATCAATGCCACCTGGTTTTTCTGGAGAATAAAAACCTTTTCTGTCCTTCCTGCTGCGGTCATGCTGGTGGCAAGGTTGTCTACATGTGTCGAAGCAATGCCAAGCACAAATACAGGCTGGGCAGAGAATGGCTTGAGAGCAGCCCTGCAGAGAAAGGTTTTGGGTGTTGGTTGATGAGAAGCTCCACGTGACACTGCACCGTGTGCTTGCAGCCTGGAAAGCCAATTGTATCCTGGGCTGCATCCAAAGCAGCATGGCCAGCAGGGAGGGAGGGGATTCTGCCCCTCTACTCTGCCCGTGTGAGACCCCACCTGGAGTGGGGTCCAGCTCAGGGTCCCAACATAAGAAAGACCCGTGGATCTGTTGAAGCAGGGCCAGAGCAGGGCCACAAAGATGCTCAGAGGGCTGGAGCACCTCTGCTACAAAGACAGGCTGAGAGAGTTAGGGTTGTTCAGCCTGGAGAAGTGAAGGCTCCAGGGACATCTTAGAGCACCTTTCAGTGCATAAAGGGGGCCTGCAGGGGACCTGGAGAGGGACTTCCTGTAGTGACAGGACAGGGAGGAATGGCTTTAAACTGAGAGAGGCTAGGTTTAGATTAGAAAGAAATTCTTTGCTATGAGGGTGGTGAAGTACTGGAACCGGTTGCCCAGAGAAGTTGTGGGTGCCCCATCCTGAGAGACTGGACTGTTAATGGTTAATGACTCAAACAATGACCATTTTGCCCAGGTGCAGAGGGAGTGTGTATACCCATCACCAGAGGCTACAACTGGGTGTTAAACAAGATAAAAGAAGAGACTGATAAGAGGCAAATCCTTGGAAGCGGGAATAATGCTTTTAAAGATTTTAAGTTCTTACACATGTGGCTCAGTTGTGAAAAATCCCTTCTGGAGTAGTATCAGGACAATCACACATAGCTTGAAGGTATTCATCCCTGCTGATGTGCCATAATTGCTGTAATATCTCAGAAGGTGTCATAAACCGTCAAACACTCCTCAAGTGTCCCCTGATCCGAAGTATTGCATCATCCAGTGTAAATCTCCCCACTCCAAGAGAGGTACCTGGGTGTTCCCACCTGAACCTGAGTGAATATAAAGCCACTGGACTCTGTTTGGGCGCATTTCACTCTTGATATATGTATTTATCAGGCATTCCCTGTGCCCCAGACCAACCCAACAGGCAGCACTGTTTGCTTGATTCACAGTCAGAGTGGCCCCAGCAACTCTTCAGACTCTTCTTCTTCGCTGCCTTTTTTCCCTTAGAACAGCAGCTGCATAGAAATATCAGCTCTGTTCTCACAGCAGCCCCTGCTTGGAGGTGGTCAGGGACTTTCTGGCCAAATTAATTTAGAGTAAACACTGGCCTGCTCAGAAAGAGATGCTTTATGAAGACATATGGGTTCTGTTCATGTCCCAGCAGAGCTGAGATAAGCTCTCAGGTGATAAGGTTTTCATCCTGACTGCCTAAAGGAAATTTAAAGGAGCCAGGAGTTGCGCTCCATGTCAGTAACTCCAAGGTAACCCTGCCATGCTGATTGATCCATGGCTTCAGCAGATCTTGTACTCCCTGCTTTATAGCAGTCATGATGCCCTATTGTTCCCTGCCAGGACTGAGACTGTTGGAGTTTAACTTTCCCAGATATCCTGCACAGTGACAAAGACATATTCATGGAGCCCAGAGTACCTATCTGCTACGGCTTGTTGTGGTTTTTTTTGGTTTTTTGTTTGGTTTTTTTTTTTTGTGAGGAAACTGAACTGAAAGGCTTTTAATTCTTCCTTTTCCTCCCCAGCAAAAATATTCCTGTTTGAAATGAATATAGAGAATTAATTGAGTAAATATGCACATATATTTGTTTAGAAAAGACTGGCAGATAGTTTAGACATTCCGAATTTCAAACACCCTTGTTCCAGCTTTTTTGTAGTACAAAATAGAGTGAAGTCAGAGACAGCAAAAATGAGCATGCACTTCAATACCACAAGCTAGAAAGTATTGTTTGATATGGAAGCAGACCGTTTCAGTGCTATATTTGTTATCTGTATATGTGTAGACTTGGACTCTGTCTGCACACTTTTGTTAAGCACCCTTTTCAAAGGTTTTTAACTGCTTGGCTTACAGCTTTTGAATTCCTGTGTGGATTCAGATACTTAATTCCTTTGGGTTGTTTTACTAGAGTCCCCCAAATAGCAGTTCCTTGTCCAAATCCAAGTGCCATGAAAAACTACGAGAGGAATGAGGAAGTCTTTCCTGTAGAAAAAGCAAGCACTTGAACATTCTACCAAAAACAAAACAAAACAAAAAAACCCAAACCCCTAAAATTTCTCGCTTCGTACAAAAAGCAAGTGAGTTCTGTGTCTTATGTTTTTTTACACAGCTCGTGACTGCTAGTTCAGATCTCTGATGCCAGTGTTTATTTGAAGACCATCTAATTGGGGAAGAAAAAAAAATTGTGATCATCTGACCATGATAGACAGATTCTACTTTCTTTGCTGTCCTCAGTGTTCAGACAGGCACCGTGCAAATAGTTGTTCTTAATGGGTTCCTGTTGAAGTCTGAGGTTTCCTTCAAACCACTGTGTTCAAATCAATTGTGGGGCAGACAGTGTGCTTCTGTACCATCCCTGGCTCTCCAGAGTCTTCACTGAGAGAATTGTCTTTACTAACCGAAAATAATTTACTATTAATGGGTGTCAGTAGGAGTCCCATTATTCTTTGGTGGGAGGCTGGTGGCTAACACACAGGCTTGTGGGAGGATTGGTATTCAAGAAAGGAAAAGGATGAAGCAACCACAGGCTCCTATTAGAGGATGGGAGGAAACACGCCCTGAAGTGTGATGTATCAGTGGTGATATTCCATAGGAAATGCAATCACCCTTCACAGGTAATGAGAAGAGAGGAAAACTTAAGTACGTGAGCAACATAGAAGGCAAGCGTCAAGTCCCTTACGTGTTCAGGCAGACGCAGAGGGTAGACTTGCCAGATAGAAAAGGGATAGCTGGAATCACAATGAATCATTTCTAAGAGGCTGCTCAGCTGAAGAGCTTAACCTTTCTTCATCATGTCAACCTGAAGCCAGCTATTCACCACCAGTTCTCAGATGCAGCCCAGAAATCTTTGCCACAATTCCCAGAGCACTTCACAGGACGTGTCACAGGAATTAGCACGGTGATTTATTGACAAGCAGTGGGACGGTGAAAAATGGCCAAAGGATTCAGCTGCCACAGGATGCACAAGGGGTAGCAATAGGCTCATGAGTGCCTCTGAGTTCAGAGAAATCCTAGTGAATTGCTGACCTTGTAGAACAGAGGTGGAGGCTGCTTCTGTGCAGAACTGTTTTTCCTAGTCTGCAGTTGTGAGCATACTAGAGTTTGGGAGGCATTGCGATGGATGTGAGTGTGTCAGAGAGGGAAAGCTTTTGTAATCACATTTATTAGATGGTGAGTATTGTCCCTCTCTACTCACTGAAATGGTTTTCTCTGCCTGTGCCAGTGCTCTGTCTGCTGCTGCCTGGGATGCTCATGGCTCTGCTCTGCTGTCTGTCTGAGGGTGGGATTCCATACCCTTCCCCCCTTGTCTTGGGCTCTATCCCTGCCCCATTCATTCTCCCACAGTAACAGTACAGTCTAGGAAGTCAGGGTGGAGCAGTCCTGTCAAGGCCACCAGTGATGGATGACAACACTGCACGCTGAGAATCCCTGCAAAGGAATATGGGTGAGGGACAGAAATGTGTTCTGGCTAGGTGTCAAGTCTGTACCTGAAAGTAGTTTTTCTTTAATACAGTAGATGTGTCCTTCATGTAACTTTTGTCCCTCTCCTCCTAAATCACCTTTTAAATGAATGTTAGTGTGCAAATATGGTATGTTTGGTTTCTACAGTGTCTGAGCAGCGTGGAGAAACAACACGTCTGTAGCACATTCTGCGCTCTCTCAAATTCTCTGGAATTCTTGACTAGAGATCTGCAAGGGAAGGTAGAGATGGCTCTGTTTGCTCATGGCTTACAACAATCTTTGTAGCCACGGAAAGCAGCCACAGTACCAAGGCAGCCACAGCACGCTTTCCTTGGGGTGATGGAGGCCATTGCTATCCTCTGAGTGTTGGGAATTGCATGTGTGTGATGCCTGCACATATTTGCACTCACCACAGGGCCTTTCTCAGAACTATAGATTGGGATAACAAGGTGGCCTGGCTCCTAATTCTTAGACTAAATTCAGCTAAACATACATTCTATTAAGCTGCCAGCATAGGAGATGGGAGGAAAACATCCTTATATGCTTCCTAGTACTGCGTGGAAGAGTGATGGGTAGGATATAGCACTAAATAATTAATCCTAGTTTTTTATATTTTATGGATCCAGAACATATTTTTTGTAGGGATAAATAAAGCCCTATAGCTAGGAAGAATTTCTTAAGCTGAATCAAAGCATTATGTAGCTCAAAGGTTGCTTGTCTCCATACTGGGAAATGTCAACATTTAGGCTGAGGAAAAAAGGTTTTCTTTAATTTCAGAACAAAAAAAAGTCAGGATTTCTGAAGCAGATCACAGTATCTTCCCATTGTTTTTGTGCTTAATGGATATTTTATTTTAACCTACCAGTCAATTTTAAATAATTAATTTTTTATAAATTGCAGCCAGCATCCTTGTCTCTGGGTAAATTGAAGGGAAATTCATGGTCCTGCACACCCCATAAGGTCTGAATATTATAGAGATGGACCTGAGCTGAAAAAAATACATCTGGGTGGTGACTGCTGCCATACCAAATTCTTCCAGAATTCAGGTTTCTGCCCCACTTCTCTGAAATGGTGTCTGATAACATTAATATTAAAACTAACACCGTGCAACTGATCTATTATTTATCAGGCACCACACAGAAATGTAAGGGAAGGATGCCTTTTAAAAATCGTTCTGAGGATGAAGAAAAGATTTATGTTTAGTATTTTCATGCCTATTAGTACACATGTGAGACAGATGAATAGTAAGGGAATGAATTACTCTTCATTCTTTGTGAATGAACACCAGAAAGGAGATAGATGAAGACTGATTTAATGTCGTTTTTGTGGGATTTTTTTATTACCTTGATGTATGAAGGACTCCTGCTTCTCAGCTGAAGATATTGCCACCCTCATCCTGTGGGCCAGCGACACATAGACTGAAGTATTAAGTGACACATCTGACAAGCCATAATGGAATTTTAACAGTTTAGGTCAGAACATTGCTTTCAGTTGTGTTGAGGAGATGGGATGTGAATTGGGCAAGTGAAACTCAACTTGGATGGTGCAGCAGATACAAGTTTTTCTTGAAGTCAATGGCTAGGCTCAATTACACAAAGCCAAGTGTTTAATTGTGTCACATAGGCAGACATTTTTCTTAGTGTCTGCTAATGCAGATATTCCTGGGTTTGCCTTTATAAAATGAGTCCTTATTTTCAGGGCTTCTAAGTGTTAGCAGCTCCCACTGAAATCACTGGGTACTGTGGGAACTCATTTTCATTGTAATTTGGAGTAAAAAGAAGCATCCACAGGAAAATAATGTATGTGCACACATTCTGTGATAACCAAGTAGCCAAAGGTGCTGCAAGTTTCATAGGCAAGAATTAACATGTGACTGTGACTGGTCAGACTATCAAATGGAGGAAGTGCTGTGCTTGATTGTGAAGAGGACTTTTTTGTTGACCCCAGCTGTGTTCCCATAGTGTACAGTCAACAGAGAACAGCAGCACTTTAGAGAGATGCTGCAATTATGGCTATTAGTTTTAATTGAAGAATTGTGTCCTTAACTCAAAGCTTACAAGTAATTTATTAAGGTCATTAAAGAAGGCATACACTGAAGTAATGTCTTGCAGAGCACAACAGAAGAAAGAAAAATACCATACAGAGAGGTAATGTTGTGTATTTTAAGCTCTGTGTTATAGATTGTAAATGTAAAAGCCCCATGCAACCTGTCATCCATGGTAAATTACTATTCCAGTGTATTAGTTTGTTCTGACACGTTTCACCAGTTCCTTATGAACAGGACCATTTTGGTGCTGGAAAACACAATCACTAAAAAAAGTAGACTTGAAAATAAAATACTCTGTCAGCAAGCCAACGGTAAGGGACATTGGGAAAGATTATAATACATTTGGAGCACTTAACTTTCTTCACAATCAAGGTTGGCACAAGATGAGCCTCCTGAGTGTCATCCCAAATAATTCTTTTTTTTTAAAATGCAGTCTGAAATTCTCAACAATTTATTATTCTTTTTCCTGCTTATAATGGGGAATTTTCCATATTGGGGAAAGGAATAATATTAGTTCTTGAATAACCTTTCTTCTTTGAGTGACACTGAAACTCCCTGTGGCTTTCAGTGAAGCTGACAGTGCGACAAATGCAAAATCAGGACTTCAGATCTCCATCCAAAGCCCACTGAAGTCAGTAGAAGCCATCCCATTGACTTGTGTGGGCTTAGGATCAGGCCCTTTGTGGTTTCCTTGCTCATTAAAACTCAGTCTGTCTACAGAGAGCACAGAGTAATTTTTCTTCCGGGAACCTGGACTTTATTGCCAATGAATTTGGTTCTCCATTAAGAAATACAATGACTGTTGTTAGAAATGCTCTTGTTATTCAGGAGGGAGATGTTGATATTTTCTCAGTAAAGTGGTAGTTAATAATGAGATTTGCATTACAGTTGCATTCAGAAGTCCTTCCAGTTTTCTGGTATTTTGGAACTGCAGGAGGCACCTGGATGTTGTAGGAATACACTTATACTGTACTTAGCCACATTTTTATGTGTTGTGAAAACTGCTCAACTCTGGCTGAAACATCAATCATCCCCAACTTTACTAAGGACAAATGAAAATATAGATTTATTATGAAATATTCTCATACTGCAGCACCAGGCCAATCAAGCATAGAACATGAAAGAGCAGCTGAAGCTGTGCCTAAGAATGTGGGCTTTTCCTTACATATGGCAATGTCAACACTTGCAAGCATGGGGCTAGGAAGGAAGGGATGGAGAGGTAACCAGCCACTGCCAACCTTGCTTTTGCCAAGTTGGACTTTGACTTTGTATTGCAAGCACACCTGGTTTGTCTGGCTAGGAAATATTCCTTCATCATGTTGTTTGGTTTGCTGTTTGCCATGAACAGGCATTTGGGGTGCTGGGAGGACTAACAGCTTTTTCATTAGTGAAGGATAAAGAATGGCCTCTTCACAAAGAGTCATATTACATTGTGAGGAGCCTGACTTAAAAAGGAAACATATTTGCTTTGGAAGAGGATCTCTGAGTTTCCTTGAGTAGTGTCAGAAAGATGCAATCAGGGTGTTCTTGGGTTTGCTCTTACCTGTAGTTTGCTCCTGTGTCTTAAAAAAAAACCAAACCCAAAAACTTGTGAGACTAATAACTTTTACATTAAACTAAAAGATGTAGTGACAGAATGGAAAACAAACTCTCAGATGACTAAAAAGACTAAAAAGAGAAGGCTAGTTTGCCTAAGCATTATTAAGCACTGCAACTGAGATTACAAAATATTTACCTTCACTGCAGAAGTTTGACTGCTCTAATCAAGGCTGCTTGTAACAGGCATGGATAAAGGATACACACATGCTTTATGAGTGGAAGATCTGTCATGAAGCTCACAGACAGTTCTGGTAGCAGAACATGGAGTGCTGGAGTGATCTGGTGAGTCTCCTTCTGGCTGGGTGTCATGTAGCCAGCAGCAGCATGACTCGGATGCTACAGAGGGTGGTGTATTAAATCCTTCCCTAAACTGTTAGGAAACGACACCTCTGTTACAGAGGGTCTCCCTAATCCCCATCTGTTAGTGATTGCTTAGAGTGGAATGGCAGGGACAGTTCATATCCAATTGCAGTTTAATCCTCTTGGTTCTTGTCATCACTAGCACTTTAGGGCACTGAGTCCTAAAAGTTATCTACTCGTTCTTTGTAAAGTATCAATTTGAAAAGTGATTTAGTTCTGTTTGACTTTGTAGTAGGAGCACGAGGAAAAAAATACTTCTTAATTAACTTTCATCATGCTGTGTATATTTATTTAGTCCTGTTGTTCTTTCAGATAAACAGCCCTGATCTTGTCAGTCCTTTTTAATTCAGTCATTTTTTTTGACTAATAACTTTTGCTGTCTGACTCAAGGACCCTTTATTATCTCCATATATTTTTTAAATGTGGAGGTCAGAGTGAGCTAGTATCCATGGCATTGACTTTTATGATGGCTTTTATGCTTTTATGTTATAATATTTAAAGTGTTTTGTTTTTCTTGTTCCATTGGGAAGATTACAGCTTTTGTTTACTGTATTTGTGCTGAGCAAAATTCTTGATCTGTTGGGAGATGGTGTGACAGGCTTTCCTGCAGTGAACTCTTTTATTATGTTGCTGGATTTTATTTCTATCTATTTTTTGACAATAAGTTTTGTAATATGGTTATTTACACTTGTATTGGTTTTGCATGGCCTTTTTTTTGGTAGTGGAGGGGGGCACGGAGGTGGCTTCTGTGAGGAGCTGCCAGAAGCTTCCACCGTGTTCAGCAGAGCCAATCCTGATGGCTCCAAACATGCACGTACTGCTGGCCGAGGCTGGGCCAATTAGAGATAACATATTTATGAAGAAAATCAAAACAAAGTTGGGGCACAGTTATGGCTGTGGCTAGAGAAGAGCAGAGTGAGAACATGGGAGGAATGCAAAATGGAGACACCAAGGTCAGTGCAGAAGGAGGGGCAGGGGGTGCTCCAGGAACCAGAGCTGAGGTTCCTCTGCAGGCTGTGGTGAGATCATGGTGATGCAGCTGTGCCCCTGCAGCACACGGGGATCCAGAGGGGATGCAGAGATCCACCCACAGCCTGTGGAGGAATCCATGCTGGAGCAGGCGAATGCCTGGAGGAGGCTGTGATCCTGTGGGAGACCCGGTGGAGCAGCCTGTCCTTGGAGGAAAGAGTGACCCACACTGCAGCAGTTTTGGGAGGGCTATTGCCCGTGGGATGGACTCACTCTGCAGCAGTTCACAGGGAGCTGTTGCTCATGAGATTGGAACCACATTGGAGAAGTTCACAGAGAACTGCCTCCTGTGGGAGGGACCCCAAGTGCAGCAGGGGAAGGACTCCTCTTGCTGAGCAGTGGTAGAAGCCTTGAGTGATGAACCAACCATAATCCCCACTCCCTGTCTTCTTGTGCTGCATGGGTAGGAGGTAGAGCTAGTAAGGGTGGGGGAAAGGTGTTTTTTTAAGGGCTTATTTTACTTCTCATAATCCTGCTCTGATCTTGTTTGTAATAAATTCACTTTATATCTCCAGCTGAGCCTGATTTGGCCATGGTGATATTTAGTGAGTGATCTCTCGTGGGCCTAATCTCAACTCATGAACCTTTCGATAAATTTCCTCTCCTCTGTCCCTCTGCAGAGGGGAGTGAGTGAGCAGCTCTTGTGGGTGCCTGGCATCCAGCCAGCGTCAAGACATGACAACACTTTTTTTTACCAGTGTTTCTAGTCTGAGTTAAAAGCTGGACTGGATGTTGGGATGAAGAAATAGGAGTAAGAAAAAAGCCACCGTTTGTGTTAGGTAGTATTGCCTCAAGTATTTGGGATTTTTCCACTTACTGTCAACAAATGTTTGTGCTATACTTAGAATGCTCTGTTGTGAGGTCGTTTTTCTTTCAGATTTTCTCTGTGTGTAGAAGTAAGCAAATGGGGTTTTTTTCTGCTATCATTTCAGCAGTGTGTTTGCAACAGGCTGAGAAGCACTATCTAAATCATAAATGGAACTGGTAGCAAATAATAAAATTTATTAACTTGGCGCTTTTTCTGAGAAATTTCTGCCACTTCCTTAAGACAATCTAAGACCTTTTATCGAAGTGCTTCCTGAGCTCAGATGGCTCCTCAGTTGCAGTAGTGCCTATTCGGGTGCTTTTTACCCTGAAATGCTATAGAATTTCTGCTGAGGTGCAATGTTTTAATGCAACTAATGATAAGAGCTCAGTAAAAACAGTGCTTAGCACACCAAAGTGATTTTTCTTCTGGCCTGGATGCATTGAAGAGAATTCAGTTCTTTGTGACCGCCTCAGATCATCCCTTTGTCCCAGTGTGGACTCTGTCTCTCCATATTTTCCTACACAGTTTCCAGCAGCTGATCCTCCTGCGCTGCTCACCGGGCTGTGGCTGCAGATCCCATCAAGGAGTAGTCTCTAGCAAACACTTTTTTGTTAGGTTTGACGACAGTATCAACATAGCAGATGTTGTCAAAGTAAATAACCTCAGTAAATTGTCTGCAAAGCCCAACCTGTTCCACACAAGTTACATTACTTTTACTTTATCCATAATTCCAAAGTCTCTCTGAGATTACAGTTCTGTGGCTTTTTTGAGTGAGTGGCACAAACACCTGGGCAGCCAAAGTTGCAAAAGTGACTTAATAGTTCCTTTTAATTTTTAAGCATTTAGCTCTGTGAGCTAAATGCTGTTCTTTTAATCAGAGTTAGAAAATATGGTACTGATTCTGTTCCTTCTTTCAGGGGGCTTCAGTTTAAGCCACATTGATGTTTGAGCTCCTACATTCTGAAAATGTGTGGCCACTTTCTGGGCATGTGAAGAAGCTCATCTGAGCTGCAGCTGAATCTAAAATCTTCTACTGGCTCATAATTCCTAGCAGAACTGAGATAAGCCCATTTATTTCATGCTTCTTCTTTGCACTGTTTTTTAAAATGAGGGTGTACTCCCTCCGTACTGAGAATGTTTTTGTGGATTTTAGGGGTTTCTTTCTAAGCATTGGTATTTGCCTGTTTTTCTATCTATTCCTCTCCCCTTCCTCTCCCCCCAGTTTTCATTTTCAATTATTTTTGTTTATGTTGAACTTCTGCCTGCTCAGCTGCAGCAGAGCTCAGTTTTGGCAGCCCGCCTTGTGGTATACAATCCTACAACTCCTGCTGCTGAGCAGCATGTTGGAAATCACTTTGAAATAAATCCGTGTTGGACCAAAAGCAGCATCTTTGTTGTTACCCCTCAGAATAATTTGGTGCTATAATTGGAATTCTCAATTTAAGTAAATAAACATGATGTCAGATCTATAGACAGATCTGGATGCACAGTCAGTGAGAGAGGGATGTGTACATACAACCCTCTCCCTGGAAGAAGGGGACATTTGCAGAGCATGCATGGGACTTCTGATGCCTTGGGGCAAGTTAGTGCTGGAGGAAAGGGTGGGCTGGAGGGTAGCCCCAGATCCCCACTGGGCCACCTTGAGATCTGTCAAAGGAAATGGTTGCTTCAGTGCTGCTCTTGACACGAATGTGGCCTTATGTTGTTTCCATTCTCATCTTTGGAAAGCTAATGCTCAGGGGCAAAAATAGGAATCTGTGGATCCACCATGCTGCTGATGCTTTACCAGTCCTTGGATTGCATGTGGGAAGGGAGATGAGGTTGTGGGCTTTCATGATTCCCTCTTGTGTGTAGGCTGATCACTGTGCACAGTCTAGGATTTCCATTTCAACAAGGATATGGAGGGAATTCAGTGAAAATTGACAGGAATAGTCAGAGCAAGGAAATTACTCAGAAAACCAATTCTGGTAGAGACAGTTTGGTAAATGGAGAAAGATTTAGAAAACTGTGGGTTGTTTAGAGAGGATGGGTAGAGAAGGATGGTTTCATGGCTCCTAGTGCAGAAGGCAGTGTGCTTCAAGTGAAACTGCTAGGAACCAGCTCCACAGCAAGGAGGAACCCTTTGCAGGTGGGTGACAGAGATGCCAAAGGCTCATGTGGAGAGACTGAGTTAATGCAGAGGAATACACTGACACATGAAAGATACACAGAAGCATCTCAGGAATGGTTTGTGTTGGAAATGGATTGGAGCCCAGAGAGGCTCGTGCTAATACATGTGCACATTGATTCGGATTTTAGCTTCAGTCCTCAAGACTGTTTAAAAGGGTGTGGTGTGATGGGATGTCATGGTTTGGCACTGGCCAGATGCCAGGCACCTGCTAAAGCTGCTCACTCATCCTGCCCTGCTACAGCTGGGCAGAGGAGAGAAGATTTAACAAAGGGTTCATGAGTTGAGATAAGGACCAGAAGAAAATACTCCAAGGGCTCAAACTAGAGACATAAAGTGAATTTATTACTAACAGAATCTGAGCAGGATAATGAGAAATAAAATATGCCCTTGAAAAAAACCCACCTGTTTTCTCCCCAGACCTTCCCTCTTTCCCACCAGCAACACAGGGGGACAGGAGCCATGGGGGTTTTGGTCAGAGTGGGACAGGAGCATGGGGATTTTGGTCAGTTTATCACCTGTGATTTCTCTCGCTGCTCAGGGAGAGGAGTCCTTCCTCTGCTGCACTGTGGGGTCCCTCCCACAGGAGACAGTTCTCTGTGAATTTCTCCAGCGTGCCTCCATCTCATGAGCAACAGTCCTCTCAAATCTGCTGCAATACGAATACATCCCATGGGCAGCAGTCCTCCCAAAACTGCTGTGGAATGGGTCCCTCTTCCATGCGGGTGCAGCCCTCCAAGGACAGGCTGCTGGTATTTTTTGTTGCAGACAGGACAGGGCTATGTAGACTCTGGTCTGGCCCAAAAGAGCTATTCATGTCCTCTTGTATGGTGTGATTCAGTAACTTGAAATTGGGGTTTTTTCAGGGCTTTGAAATCTGGGCATTTTTGCTGCAGGCTGCTGCCCATTTTTCCCCCTGTATCCTCATGTTGGTTTTTGATTTAAAAAATAAAAGATCTCCTGAAACCTGGTTGCATTAATGTCTGCTGTGTAAAAGCAGTGTTTAAATCCACTTTGTGCTTCTTTAATTGAGAAATGCCTAGGACACAGACTTGGAATTGCTTTTTCAAGCCAAGCATATGCTTGGTGTTTATCTGTCACACCAGCAATGGTTCCAAGTGTTTTTGTGAATTCAGTCAAATACAGTCCAGTGCAAGCCAGAAAAGCAAGGGATGAGGAGGTACTGGTGAGATAAATGTGAGATAGGAAAGACCTGCAGCACAGCTGATTTGCAATTTGCATCTTCCCACTTCCCTGTTTTCTGCCTGTCCTGCAATTCCAAAGGAGGAAGAAAGACTTTGGTTTCAAAGGATGCTAAAGATGGCTGTAGAAAGCTGTCAGGGCTCCAAACAGAGACGTGCTTGTGGTGGTGGCAGAGGAGGAGCAGGTCATGCCCTGCAAGCTTCTGAGGAAGGAGCCATTTAGCACAGCTTGATGGGAATGGGGTAATGGCAGTGTTTGAGATTAAATGGGGGAGTAAATGATGGATGAACTGCATCACCCAAAAATACTGTATACAGCTGTCAGGGCTGTGTCCTCAAGGTAACAGCTGTTGTGACAGTGTGTAGTTGTCCCTGCACTGTCCCATATTCCTCCCTGACACTTAATTGCCCATTGCACTCCTGTTGCTCTGTGATGCAGTAGCACCTATGAAAAAAGATCAAATGGCAGAGATTGCATTTAAAACCTAACTGGAAATCCTTTTGAGTTCTGCTGTGTTTTATTTGGTTGGTTTTTTTAAGAATCACTTTTCATTTCAGTTTCTCTCTAAACATCCAAATGGGTTTGTGCATTTCTTGAAAATAATAACATTACTGAATCAGTGAGGTTTTTTCCCCTCTTGTTTTATCTGACAAAATTCCTTCTTCTCCTTTAAAGTATTAGTGATTAATATCCAAACATTCCTGAGGAACTGGGAAAATTGGTACTGTCACTGGAAAAAAATGAACTCCAGGAAGAGACTTACTGGCTTCTTCAAACATCGAATAAACCCACAGCTTTCAGAATTTATAAGATGAGCTTTTTAGAATGGGGTTATTTTCTGTATTGCCTCTTTTGGTCTGAAAGAGGGGGACTTTGGGGACCTGTGGAGTTGTTTGTCCTAGAAAGGTGCGGCAGGATTTGAGCCAGGCTTTTTCCCTGCAGCAGTCTTCAGAGTTCAGTGTCTGCAAGCACAGTAGGGGTGGATACTGAGGCAGTTCCTTTGCTTGTGATTTCTGGACCTCTCTCCCTGGTGGGACCTCTGTTTGCCTGACTGTTGTCCTTGTGGTCACTTAACTCCTTATCCATTATGGTTTGTCAAAAGCTGCTGGGCTTCTAATAACATTTCTTATACAGGATCCAAAGATATGCAACCCCTCCATCCGAATCAACCCGAAGGGAGGCCCGTAGTCTATGGCTTGGCTTCACTTTGTGCTTCACTTTGGGCAGTATCCTCTTAACTGTTTTAACCACTACTTCACAGATGAGTGTTCCACTGCTCGGTGCTCTCAGTCTGAAAGAAATCAGTTTCTGACATCACCTTAGCTGCAGTCCAGGTGTGAGGATGCCTTTTTATAACTTCCAGTGCAACATTCTTGCATGGAAAACTATAGAGCCACCTCTGCTGCCTGGACACTTGGATGGGTGTGTTTTTGAAACAGAGACTTTGTGTGAGTGAAAGTCCTATAACTAGGGGAAAACAAGGCTGGAAGAGTTTTTTCTGTAACATTCCCATAAAACTGTCTAGACAAAATAATCTTTCCATGTAGAACTTACACAGCAAACCCCACTCTCCCAGATTTATACACCATGAATTTAAATTTTACAGTAAACTTCTGTATTACATTTTTTATTAAATTATGAACTCTTTAAAGTGATTATCTTTGAACATTGATACTTTTCTCTAACTTGATTATTTTTGTACCTAATAAAATTCTGAAGAATTTGATGTTATTTCTGAGTGCTTAGAATTGTATTGCCTAGTGTTGCCATTAAATGAAGTTGTTTAAACTATTCAAACTGTTTATGCAAGTTTCTTCTCTTCATAGTCCTTCAAACCTAGATAAAATCCCTCTTTCCAGAAAACATGTTGTTGCAGAAGGCACATAATTCTGCCCCTGTCTGACTCATTTGCAAGCCTTTCCCCTACCCAGAGACTACAGACCTGTTCCTCATTTTGGTTCTGTTGTCCAACTTTCTCCTAAAAGCAGAGTTGACACTGATTTCAGACTTGGTCTCAGGGTTTTATCCAGTCTGCTCTTGGAAACCACTGAGGATTCAGATCATACAGCCTCTCTGGGCAAACTGCTCCACTGCTTGTGGGCCATGGGGAAAAAGTCTTTCCAGATATCTGATCTGAACCTCAGTTAATTTAATCCATCCTGCATCTTCCTTGCATTCTCAATCACTACCCAGTTTGTTTCTATATTAATTTATTTGCCTTTCATGCTGATCTCTTGGTCCAGTTACCTGTGGAATTTCCTCTGCGGTCAATATTTTTAATCAATTAGATCAGTCCATCATTACAGTGCAGCACCTTAAACCTAGAAAGAGCTGAATGGGAATTGAAATGCCTATTAGTTTAATGAGATGTAAATAAAATACTTGACCAGAGTGTCCTTCCTTTGGAAGAGCTTGTTTTGTTTGGGCATGGGATCATCTGTGTCGTGGTTTCACTGTAGATGGAGAAGGGGATGGTGATGAAAATGAAACAGGATCCCAACTGGTACAAAAATGAGGGGTATGAGAGCCAAAGGCACATGTGTTTAATTTCTCCTTAAGACTGAAGTTTTATTCAAGGACTAAAAGGATGCAGGTGGTTCAGGCAATCCATAATACAAATTCTCTACCATCCTGAACAGGGTGACAACAGGGTGACAATACTGGTGTAGTCCTTTGGAAAGAATAGCTTAGCATTTCAAATAATTTAATTGTCTTTAATTGTGCAGTCAAAGTGTATCAATCAAGTGTGGAAAAGGGCTCAATAAATTTAATCACAAACCACTAAATTATGGAAGGATGATAGGTTTAATTTTGTCTTCTATTTCTTTTGACGACACAGAGAAATCTATTGATTATGATGCTCAGGTAATTACCTATCAAAGTGATA
Organism: Pycnonotus jocosus; assembly: GCA_013400435.1. Lineage (NCBI taxonomy): Eukaryota > Metazoa > Chordata > Aves > Passeriformes > Pycnonotidae > Pycnonotus > Pycnonotus jocosus. Next base: position 364,020 of record VWYP01026933.1, on the reverse strand, counting down.
GTTTTAATGGCACATGATTTATTGTGTTCTGTACTTGAAAAATATGTTACATGTGAGAGAAAAAAATAACTTTTGCTATTTTGTAGATTTTCATTAGCAATCTACTATTAAATGGAATCAAGAGACACTCTTGTAAAGCCGGCCTCTCACATTATTCAGGGTCAGATTTCTTGGTCATTTTAAGCACAGTTGAGAATGTACCAGGAACAACATTGTCTCTACTGTCATTTTATTTCAGATTTTCTAAGTATATCTGCATAGAAGTGTTTTAATGGGAGAACTTGCTTGTGATGTTTTGTCTTCAGATTTTTCTTCCTCAAAGGAAGCCTGTTAGTCTTTTAAAATGACATTACAAGTTGCTCAATAACCAGCTTGGGAGTTGGAAGAAACCTGTGAGGACTGCTGGAAGGAGAAGAGATCTTTTGAGTAGCAATTTACTAGCTGTTTGTGGAATGCTGAGTTAATATAAAACTGTATTACTATTCTACCAGTGCTAATAATGCATAACATTATTCTTCTGTATTGCATTTTTAGAATAATGTATGTGAACATATCGGTCTTCACAACATCCTGTGAGAGAGATAACTATCAACATTATTCTAATCCTCACAGTGTATTAAATGGAGAGCTCAACAGGAGGAAAACCAGCAGGTTTCCTACTAAAAGTCCTGTAGCAGGCTGTGTTGATCATCCCATACATCTTTCTCAAGCCAGTTGTTACACTTTACCTTTGCAAAAACAGCTCTTACCATGCTAATTTGCAAATTTCCTATTTTGCTGAAAATTATTGAATGGCTCATGTTGGGCCCAACCTCTTGTGGAAAAGGGAGCCTAGGTGAGGTTATCTAGCACACTGTCCAATCAGTGATGAGGCCTTTATCATACCTCTGGGGAAGTTATTCCTGTAAATGCTTGTTCTCCATGTAAAAAAAAACTTTCTCATATCAAAATGAATGATCCTGATAGAAGATCAAAATGTACTTCAGAAGGGCCCATAAATGGTTATACAATAGATAACTACATAAAAGAAATGTATGTGTATGAATTCATCTGTCTTCCCATGTGAGGAAGGAAGACAGAAACCACTGTGCACTTGCTGTAATGTAGAAGTCCACAGGTTTTCTGCGTTGCAGCTTGGATTTTGGTTGCTCTCTCCTTTCAGAATTCTGACTGTACGCAGCCCTATTCCTGAGCTTGAATATCAAACTTAGGAAAAGCTACTGCATTTTTGTCAAGTTCTTGATTTTATTTAGCACCTGTCCACACGATCAAATGGAGGTTTGGTTATGTAGGCAGTGTAGTTTGGTTATGTAGGCAGTTTAGTTAAGCAGAAGATGAAAACATACTTACTGCTCTACTAAAAAGAATGACTATTGAGTTAGTACTGTTATAGATACGTCTTATTGACAAAGGTCTTGATCTTGAAAGAAATTCAGCTGAACTACTGCAGAAGCACTATGCAAAATCCTGTCGTGGCATGGGGAAGGTAGAAGCTTACACTACCTTTAAAGTGATGAAATGTTAATTGATGACTCACAGTGCTGAGGTTTCTCTGGTGCTTTTTTGTATTCTGCATCTGTCTAGGTATGTTTGTTTCTGTGAACCATGTAAACTCTGTTATTTCATGCATAAAAGCTTTGATTGAAAGGGCTCAAATAATTAATGGCTATATTGCCTACGCAACAACCTGTCAAGCTATTGAAATACATTCTTTTCCATTATATTTTACCTTATTTTAATCAATTTCTAGCAAGCACACCTAACTTGTATAGGATGGGAAAGATGCTCTTCAAAATTTTTTATGCATTTTTCTCTCTGTCTTGCTGACCCAGCATGCCCCTACTCCACTACCAGCTCACAGTTTTCTTTCTCCTCTTGGCTTCCCCTTCCTTACTGCAGCAGTGGGTTTGTTTACTCAGGCTCTTCAGCTATCAAAAATTCTCTCTTATGGCTTCTTCCCCCTTACAGCCTTTGAATAACACTTCATCTCCAGATCTTACTTTAAAACTCGTTTTCTTCAGTTACAATGGTGCTTTTAATTGTAAATGGTGGTATTTAATAAAGATTACTGCTAAATGAAAAAATAATGGTTTTATTTATTAATTCAGGGGCAAATTAGGCTCCCAGGTGTGATACTGTAATTACTGTTATTACTTTGAATGAGACTTTGGCTCTGTGTTTAACTTTTTTAAGAAACATGCTTCTCTTCTCATTTAGGTTCCTTTAGTAGTTGAATAATGATGCAGTGAGTCATTTTAATGTTAATCCACTCTGTCCAAGTCAGATCCCAAATTTGGAAACTGTTTTACTGAAAGACATGCACTGCTGGGGATAATCTGTACTGCAGACTCCCAGGGATGGCATTGCTAGTCCTGTGCTCTACCTCCAAAGCCTCCCGTTTCTGGGGAGATAGCCAAGGCAGCACTAGATTTATTCCCCATGTTCCCTGTGCAGTGAATCTCCCTGTTACAGGAGAAAAGAAAAAAAGATTTATACACTTCATAGTCTTTTGCCATGGCTTGTGCTTCTAAGACTTTCCTCAATACTGTGAATGGCATCAATGTCTGTTTCTTGAATCTTTTCTTGGACATGTATTTCCCAGTTCATGGCCTAAGACAGATCATAGTTACTCAGGCAGAAAGACTCAGTCCTGACAAGCTGCTTAAATCCATAGTACTGTGTGATTTTCAAAACAGTTTTGGTCTGCCTCAGTTGCAAATTTCATGTATAGTTAATTTAAAAAAGAAAAGTAGGCAAAAGGCAGAAGTCTTGGTGCTCCTTCACCTTTTACTTACCCTTTTTTTCTTTTCACATGTACATATATGTCCTAAAATAAGATTCTGTTCCCTGCTGCTCATCCATGAGGCACTGGTGAGGTTCTGACTTTGAAATTTCACTTTCCTTTGTTCTGTAGACAGTGGTAGGTATTAGACTAAATCAAGGCATGTTCAAAGAAGGTTGTGTTTTTAGTCTGAAAGTTTAATCTCCATTTGCAGAGGAGATTTCCTGTGTGGCATGATTTGCCAGCCAGTTTTATCAACAGATTTTTTTTTTATTTTTTTTTGCCAGAACTCTTTTACCACAGCCCTCCAAACTTAGCATGTGTTTTTTGAGAGTCTTGACAACTTTAAAATTCCAAGTGTGAAAGTACAGATTCAATTTTCTAGAATCTTGGCTTGCTGTTTGTCTGACTTGTGTTCTTTAAAAATAACTGAATATGAAGGTCTTGCTTCAGCCTTTTTTTTCCCTCCTTCTTCTTTTTTCTGAGGTGTTAGACTGCAAGTATTTTCTTCAGGACTCAGAGAGGATCTTTGATGATAAAGACAAAATCAAAATCTGATTAATACTGCCACATGCTTACCAGTTCTGTGAAAAGAGAGCTTGTTATGCTACAGCTGCTTAACTTCCTTCAGCAAGTGTTAAATGCACTCCTTTCTTGGTTATTTCAAACTTAACCTGTCTTTCATTATGGCAAGTTTAAACTTCCAATTAGAAATGATACCAATTACTTTTATGAGTTTCATAATAAAAATTGCAGTAGACAATCTAGTAAGAATTATGTGCGCCTTCATTTGACAAACTGTATAATATGCTTTTCATTTCATATCGGCTTCTGACTTGAAAATGCCTCATCGGATAATTTCAATCTGTTTTCTCTACCAAATCACCAATTAAGAATTTTAGATAACATAGGATTTGAGGAAAAATCCCCAAACCCCCACGTGTGACAGTATCATTGTCTGTTATTTTCCACCTTACCGGAACTTGTCTCTCCTACTCCCAAGCTGAGATTTACACACGCAGCCCTCACTTGGCAGCCAGGCTCTGAAGGACTCTGAGGGGGGCTCCAGTGAAGCCTTTGCCAGGGGCTGCAGAGCCTCCTTGTCAGATGCCAGCCCTGAATCCCACAGGTGTGAGGAGCGATGCCGGAACGAAGCAGAGCTCTGCTTGGATCAAACTTGCTACAAGTACAAATCCATGCAGTGGCTCCAATCCACAGACCAATGCACAGGTTACCTTTCGTGGCACAGGTAGTCCTTGTGATGCCTTGGGAAAGCTGACCTGAAACAGAGACTGGACAGAGCTAGAGAATGAAGTTGGTATTTATTGAAAGGTCTCTAGGATACACCTTGGGCAGGACAGGAGCCTGACCAGGGCTACAGCCAGTGTGGACTAAGAATGGTCACAAAATGGCTGACTGGTCACGAGATCTTACATTTTTATTAGTTTTGGTCGATTTGCATATTGGGGTTTAACTGTCCAATTACAGCTTCAGGTTGTGAGGTCTCATCCTTCTCATTTTCTCTCTTCAGTCCACCATTGTTTATGCTGTTGGGCTGAAAGTTATCCTTGGTCCTCCACAGGAAAAGGATTTGTTTTGTCTACCTGCTCTATGAAGAGAGCTTACCAACACTTAATATGAGGCTCAGAACTACACCTAAGCAGCACAGATTCTGAAAATATAAAAAGCTAAAGCTTAACACATCATTTGGGGGTACTTATTTCTGTTAAGCTGGTGTAAATGGTGATACACATTTATCACCTTTGTGTCCAGCCCTCTGAAAATCACGTGTGCAGGCTACATTTGTGAGTAATTGCACATAGTTGAACGTTCTTAAGTTTCTCTAATTTCATAAATCTATAAATAAGGCAGCTCAAGGGTAGGTAGCTGGTAATATCAGGCTGCCTGCGTAGGCTTGTGTGGCAGAACAACCTGTGTGTTGCAAGCCTTATTACCATTAGATGATTTGCTGCCTAATTTTACAGGAAACATTTTAGGACATGTAGACATAGTCTAACTGGAATTTCACTTCTGATTATGATTTTATTTTAAGATTTAATCTGATTTAATCTGCACATGTAGTCTTCAGTGACAACTGTTTGGGAAACTGTTATTAACTGAAAGATCCCTTTTAAAATTACGTGTTCCACCTGGCTTGCAGGGAACACACCAGTCAGTTGGTGAACTTGCACAAAAATATGCATTTTGAGATAACCAGTTCAGATCCGGTGCCAGCCGAGGGCTCTCTGGGGATGAGGAGGGGCAATTTTCTTTGTCCATGAGAAAGCAGTCAAATTTTGAAAGCATTTATCTGTTTTGAAGCTGCATCATTAAAAATTGGTGCTCAAAGTGAAAATCCTTGTTGCTTCATCACATGGACCTTGTAATGCAAATATGTGGTGGCCAGTTGAAGTATTAGGGGCAACTGAAGGTCAGACACTGATGCCTTAACTTTCCCCACTGAATGGATGTATTAGAGCACTGATTGGTAAAGAAATATTCCACATGAGGAAGGGCATCAAAATGCATCTCTGTAAGAGCTCGGTTTTGAGAAAGATGGCCCTGAAATATTAGCAAAAAGAGTAATCTAGGAAAAGTTTGCAGTGCTTTGAGAATCTAAAACATAAGTTTCCAAGGAGAAGAGAGTTCCAGATACACAACCTCGATCACATTACATAAAGAATTGTAGTTGTCTAGTTAAAGTGAGTCAAGAAATATCTGTGAAAATGACATGGTAATTCTCTTTCAATGACTTGCATACCAAATTTCCTCAGTTTATACTTTACAGGAAGAGACAATTTCTAACATCCTGTGCTGCACCACCTGTGGTCTAAAATCAACATATGTGCTTTCTTCTCCTTTTTGACCATCACTATCAGCAAATATATTTAACTCAGAACTTTGCAAATGGTTTTTTGACTGATGCATAAGAGTGGATGAAAAGACAACTATAATGCCGTATGGCTGATTGGTGCTGCATTTGTAGCAGAAGTAACTTAGCTTTCTTGACCCAGTAGATTTGATCAGCAGATTTATGTTGCACAGCAAGGTACTTGTGTTGAGCAAAACTATACTTTGCTGGCTATAAAGAAATTATAAACTTAGAATTATAAATCATAAATTATAAACTTAAAGAGCGATTGGAAGCTTAAAATGTTTCATATTTTAAGTGTGCCACTACGGATATAGAAGACTCAAATAACAAATGTTATGGCATTGTCACCTTCTAGGAAGTTGCTCTATCGAATTACCTGTCTGCAACTTCCCTGACAGCTGAGAGCCTCTGTCATCATGTCTGGGGCACATTCCTCTTTCTGTGGCCTCTGTTAATAGGATGACTAAGGGGAGAGAGAGCACAGCATAGGTTTCCCTAGTTCTGCTGATTCAGAGCAGTATCCATGGTACTCCAACATATGTTGGGAGACTGTATCCAGACACAGTCAGGCCATTACTGGATGGGTACCCAGGTGGCCAGGGGCCAGCATTGGTCCCTCACCCCTCAACAGAGTGGCTCTGAGTCACTTTGCAGTAATTACAGCAGAGGACCTGTATCTGTGGTGCTGGAATCAAGGTGATCGTGTCAATTCTTCTGTCAATCTGCATGCACAGACACCTCAGCTGGATACTGATGCAATTAATAAGCATTATGGCTTTGCTCCAAGTAGCTAGATCCTGAAATACTTCACCTCTTTTAATTGCTGAAGGGGAAGCTAGAGCCAAGGATTGTGAAAATCTAGAAAAGAGAAGAAAGGTGGCAACTCCCAGTGGAGAGAGAAGATTCTGCATGCCTGTGTCTCCGTGTGTTAATTGGCTGTTTGTACCTACACAAGTGCCAGTGAAGTGATGCATGCTTAGACATTGTCATGTCAGCCACAGCTTTATGGGAAGTAATGCCTTTGTTATGAGCGAGGTGAATTTTGAGGCTAGCAGTACAACATGGATGTGAAGTCCAATGCATTACCCCAGAATAAAGAGAGGAAAGACCACTGTATGTACAATTCAGATGGTTAACACAGTTGGAAGCAAACACAAAATGTGTGTCTTCATTTTGGGTATAGGCATGGAAAAATACTACAGAAGTGGAAAGTGGGTGATCAGAAATTAACTGGATCAATTTTATAAGAAAAATAGATTGCCCTTCTCATTTCCCTGTGGACAGAAAAAAATTAACATTGGAGGGGAATGTGTTTGGTGTCACATCCTAGAAATAAGCATCTGCCTGTCCACTGTGGGTTGTTTGTCTTTAAGAAACCTATTCTTTGCTGGAACTGATTCTTCTATAAAGAAATTTCTCTTGGTGTTGGCCTCAAAGAGTCACAAAGATGTTTTATGATAATGTTATTCTTCATTCCCTCTCTACTAGTCCCACCCTAGCAGTAGTCCCAGCACTTCCATAAAGATGTGCTACAGGACAGCTGTAATAAAAGAAGCTTTTTTATGCTTAAATTTGCTGTTATATGAAAATGAAGTAGACACAAGCTGGTGAAAGCACTTAAAATCTAGTGCAAAAGTCTTCTCTAGTGTAAAACAGTCGTGTGAACAAATGTTGGATGTTACTTCTGCCATAGAAGATATGGAAGTAGCAGTGTAGCAGTTGTCAACCTGGTTTCAATATAATCTAAAGACATTATTTCCTTAGAACCACCCTTTTTTGCTCTATCTTGTAATAGCTGGATGATTTATGGGGAAAATATCATTTGGCTTTTATGTTGTGAGCAACAGAAGAATGATTGCTTCTAAAGTGTTGCTGTTTAGTGAGATATTAATGGAGAGATAATCCATTTACATTTTTACATCGGAAGTTTTGTAATGCTTTTGGGATTCATTTAATCTTTGCATTTGTGAAATAGCCTCTACTGAAATAGAGCTGAAGTAATTTGCTGTGGAAGAATAAAATGGTTTGTCAAAAGGAAAAAAAAATTGAGGTTCCATACAAAATCCTACTATTGAAATAATTAATAATTTATTAACTTATTAACTTATTAATAATAGGTGTTTTTAAAATATTTTAATTTTTTTTCACAAGCTTCTTGTAAAGTGGACCAGAATTGTAAATTCCACATGATATATTTTCAGTAAGGATTGTGAATGCCTTTATGGGTTTTGTTGATCTGCAGCAGATAGTGAGATGAATAAATATGGGTGACATGTTAGTTTATATTAATCTTCTCAACAGCAGTTGTTTTCTTGTTCTGCCCTATCCCACTGAAATTCCCCTCTAGGTGATCAGTGTTTTGATCTGCTTGTGTCACACAGCCCAGCTGGGAAAAGCACCAAGGCTGCCATTATTCTGTGCTATCAGGGCTGTATAATTGCAGTATAGAGCAATTTTCATTTACTAATGAGTATTATGTTACTCTACTGTCTTGGCATTGCAGGAACTAGACAGTGATTATTTTGAACTGCAGACAGTGCCCTGCTTATGTGTTTTCTGCTGCTTAGGTAACCTTTGCTGAAGAATTGGAGCAGGGAATGAGGGAATAAAGATGGACTGACAATGTACATCTGGTCATCATTGGTAGTTGGCGATGTTGTACTTGGGAAAAAAAACTCCATAGGCAACCAAAAAATATAACACAGCTGACCAAATGCTTGGGTGCTTCAACTCTAATAAGGAAAGAACCTGGGGCAGGAAGGAAAAAAGCTGCCTGTGTGAGGGAACTTAGCTGTTAGTAAAGCCTTGCTGTATTCTGTTTCTTTCAGATCCTTTTGAGTATGGAAACATTTTAAATTACAATAACTTGACTCACATGGCCAGCTCTGCACTTAGCAATGCTATATGTTGTATTTACTTAATTGGTGTTGGCTTGTATACCCTGTTTGTGTGTACATAGACGTCTGTGTAAATTGCAAACAAAAGCAGGTGATTCCTTGACTTCCTTTTTAGTATTCTGCTCCAGTACCTGTAAGAATTGGACAAATGACATGATGTTCTCTGGCATTATGCATGATGTAGCTGTGTGTGAACAGTCAGCCCCACAGCTCAGGGAGCTCTCATGGCCTCTTGTTATGTCATCAGTTACTGAACAGAGGACACGTGCTAGAATTACCCTTTGCACATGTGGCTGTACAACTCAGGATTCTGGATGGCTCCTCGAACAGCACATACTTCTGAAAATGTAGCAGGGGTGGGAAAAAACGCACTACTCAAGTTTGCTTCTTTTTCTTTAACAGAATCCATGAACTTGGGTAGCACACCTCCACACACTCCTGAGAAGCGTACTCAAAGCAAAGGAGGCCTACAGGTTTTCTTCTTTTTTTAATAAAAACAAATCTTGTATGGGCCATTTTTCTTAAAAGCTGTTACGGGCTGTGGCAAATCACTGAAGTTCCTGCATCCTATATCAAGCCACTGGGCAAAGAAAAAGGAAAGGGGCAACTATATATGTTTAAAAAAGGTTAATGGAGGGAAAATATCTCTTGCTCAAATTGGGATATTATCTGAAAGATGTTTTGGTATAACCCATTAAGTCAGTGGTTTCAAAACAAGTCCCCACTGGGTGAAATTTTGTTGTCTGAGCTGTGGATGGAGATCAGACAAGGATCACAGGATGGTGGGTTTGGATGTAGGCCATGAAATACACCCTTCTGAGCAACTGTGTGCAAGATGTACAGTGCTCTTTAGCCTCATGACTCAATCCAAAAAACTTTTCTAATGATAAAACATAGCTGGCAACATGTGACTGAGTTCCTTGGTTTGGTCTGCTTGTGCATGTGGCTTTTGCTTTACCTATTAAACTGTCTTTATCTCAACCCATGAGTTTTCTCACTTTTACCCTTCTGATTCCTTCCCCCATTCCATCAGGGGAGTTGAGTGAGGGAGTGGCTGTGTGGAGCTTAGTTTCTGGCTGGGGTTAAACCACAATAACTTTCAACCTTCCAATATAAAGTCCCTGGCTAATTTCAGGGTGAATTCTGGAGGGGAGATGATATGTCCCTGAAATAATTAATTTTCACGTTTAATACTTGTTCAGAAATGGAGCTAAAACTATTATCCTCAGTGCTTAAACAAATTTTGTGAATTACAAAAAAGATTCCTACACAAATGGGTTATGGAAAAGCTATACTGAGTTAGAGATTAGTCTTTGGAAGTTACCTAGTTTTCTGTGGGGAAGTTTACTGGCTATTTACACTTTTATGAGTGACTTTTTAAAATGGAAGTTTTTTTAATTTGAAGATCAGATTTCAATTCGAGGTGATTTTACTAAACAGTGACTTTTAGATGGAGAACTAGTATATTATGGAAAAAATTATAGAGCGATTCATAAAACAAACGAGGCTTAGTTGAAGTTGCTCTTGCAATTAACCATAGATTTCACAATTTAGCATTGTGCTTTTTGGAAAAGCAATTACTCTGTCGTTAAGACAACCTATTCTGAATCCAAAACTTTGCTCTTTTCATCCTGAATTTCTCTGTCAAGCCCCTGTTCAAAGAGAACCTTCAAATGTGAGCTGTATTTAAGCAAGCGTAACCAGTAAAGTGAGTTAACCTGAAATGACTCCAGGGGGAATGGTAAAAGCAATTGTAGCAGTCTCTATATAAAATAAACCAGAAAGAAGAAAAAGAAATAACTTTCTACAGGGAGATCAATAATGAGCTGGACTCATGTTTTCTAAAGACCTTGGGAACCAGCCTGCAACTTAACTTGTTAAATGCTGCTGACACTGACAAGACTGATTTCTTTGTTCCCCGGAAGGGTGAAGGGCAGCAGACCTCTGACAATTAAGACCTTTTAAAAAAATGTCAGTTTTGACACCCAAACATCCAAACCAAAGACATGCAGGAAAACTGTTAATTAGTCTTGAAAAACCTTTTATGAAATCTTCACTTCTGGGCCTTGATGTTAGAGACATTTCAGTCTATGCCTTTGGTCTACTGAGGAAGATACATTTCCCCTTCTCTGGGTCTGATATCTTACATCCCCTTTGAGCACATGTGATTTTTTTTCTGTGCTCTGAGTGCCCCATGCAATTTTGTTCCTTGGAAAAAACCTGTGAGGAAGAAAACACTGTGAAGAGGTGGTGTCATGAAAATGGGAACTGTGGTCATTTTCTGATCTTGAGCAGTCATTTTCTTTACAGCAACAAAAATAAAATGTTTGGTAGAGTTTTTTGGTTTTCATTGGAGACAATACTTTCAGTTTGCTGGATCAATCAGTGAGGGCAAACTGGTGAAACTGCTGATCTAAAAGAAACTAAGAGCATCTATCCAGGTCTTTTTGGCTCTTCACAGATTTGGTACAGGTAAGAACTTTTCTCATCTCATTGGTGGTGCACATCAGATCTGGAGGGTAAAAGTGCTTTTTGGTCTGTTTGGTCCCTTTTTTTCCCTCAAAATGTTTACTGGTAGCTAGCTGGAGCACAACATTACCTAAAGCTGAGGTACTTGTTTTCTGTTTTAAACTGTGCATTTCTCCCATTCTGCTTTGGGCTTGGTGAAGATTTTCCTCTTCCTCGCCCAGCCCTAGCACAAGCTAGTGAGTAGAGGAAAACTCTAGTGTTACAGCCAGGCTTTTCTTGCATCTGTACTCTACATACCCTTGGAAGATTAGGAAACAGTTTGATTATATTTGATGTCAAAACATTTTTTGAAAGAAGTGATTTAACGAACCATTGAAGAAAACTTGGGTTTGCTGATGATCATTAGAAATGTTTACTACCCTTAAAACTGCACGAGCTTGTAGGGAATTGTGGTGCATTCTGATGAGTGTATTTTATTAACAAGATGCTTCATATTTTAATGGGCTGTTTCTCTCAGGCATTTGAGGTGCTATTATGCTAGTTATTCAATTTTATGAAGTTAAACAATAAACATTAAAAGTAAAACCTCAGGAAAATTGCCAGAGTATAAAATAGATCTGTCCCTCGGTAGTTTTAATTTACTTTCATTTTCAAAATGGTTTTTTTTCGTTTACTAACATGTATTCTAGTATTTTGAGCAAGGAAAGACAGGCTTTGATCTAGGCCTCTAGGTCTGAAGACACAGAAAGGAGTGATAAATTTTCTCCAGAGGATGGCAAGCTTTGTTTTCAGTTAACCAAAGCATTTCCAGTATGAGGCCTGTCAATGTTTCTGCACTTAAAATCTTTGTGATTAAACCATGGTGAAGTTGAACTTGGAAGTCAGGTCAGTAAGAAGCTCTGAATGGTTAAATTAGAACAAATAGATAATTGGGATATGTCTGTCTAATGTTTTCTACATTACAGTACTGGCATCTTTTTGTGTTTATGAAAAATAAAGTTGCTTAGCTTTCACATGCATGAGTCTGAGAGATTCAGTGTTTTGTTTGGGCAGAGATGTGAAAGCAAATACACAGCCCAAGGGGCAAATAATGTCCATTAATTCCTTTTATTTTCACCTGATGTGTGAACATGTAATTAAGTTTTATGTGTTACCATCAGAAAACTCTATGCTGCCTGATTAATGTGAGTCTCTCAAAGGTGTAGGAAGGTGCAGTTGTTTCTCAGGAAGGAACAAGACCTCCTTTCTCCAAGGTGCCTTGTAAATCATGTGGGCAATGAGAGAAGGCAGGCTCCATGTTATGATAAGCCCAAAATTTCTAGTAGGAAATCTCTCCTGCTCTGCACAGCCATTACTTACTACTCAAGTTATTAGCCCTGGGCACAAAAGGCTCAATTTCATGGCACAGATGGCTTTTCATCTGCCCAGACAGCTGGGCTGATTTCACCCTTGGACCTGTTCTACAGGAGGCCTTCAAGAAGCATTAAGAGCAGTAGGATTTGGGCTCTGCTGTTGAATAAGTGCGTTCCTTCCAGTTGCTAGTTTGCTGTAGACAGTGCAAGTATGTTTATCACTCTGGTGCTTCCAAAGCAAAGAGTGAGTGTGCTTGTCATCATGTCTTGACTGTTTGTAAAAGTTATATTGCTCTGTATACTTATAATTTTAAAATGGTGTTTTAAAAATATTGAAAGAACCTTGAAGAAAGGGTTACTAGAGGAACAGTAACCTTCCCTGTGGCCAGCAGCATTTCTGTTCCCCAGTCAAGCTGTTTAGGAGTGGGAGCAATGCCATGAACTGAGTATACAACCACCTCTCTGTGACTGGTGGCTCTGGAGACAGCAGCACCCCAAGCAGTGGACAATTTCTGATCACCCTGGGGCTAATGCCAGCACTTGCCAGGGACTGCTGTGCAAAGCAGAGCCAGCTCAGGTCTCCAAGGGCTTGTTAACACCCAGCACCACCTGGGACAGATGAGTTGGCCCTGGAAGCCAGGAAGTTGCATTCAGCAGTATTGTTTCTGAGTGAATAAATCCATCTGGGCCTGAAAAGCTGACGTGGGGCCAGCTCTGATGTCTCTCCATCTGTGGCACAGTTTCTTACGGCCCCACTTCTTCTTGGGATCCCTTGATTTCAGCTGTACCATCTGCCTCCTCAGTTTTGGGACTGAGCAAATTGATAATGGCTGTGTCTGCTTCTGAAGCCCAGTTTGGACGTCTCTGCAGCCCAGATTAGTTGATCTCATGGGTTATGGTTTTGTTTAATGCACAAATGTCCTGTGTTTGTTTGTGCCTTGTGGTTCTGACTTATTTGGCACATTTAGTAAAGGTGGTTTTTATTTTCTGTGGGAGAACAGCAGCATGCCGCTATCTCTAGGCCCTCAGCCCTCAAGCTGAAACTTGTTAAGTAGGGTAAGGATGAGGAGAAGGATCCTGACTGAGTGGAAGGGGAAAACCCAACATCAGAAACTGAAAAATTGTAGGGACAATTCCTCTGATCTATAGTTGAGATGATAATTGGGAAAAGCTCCAAGCCAGTGTTTCAGAACAGTTTGAAGCAGTAATGGGAGAAGCTGCACTAGAGTTAAATCCTTCAGTACATTTGCTGCAGAGTGTTTCATCACTGATGTAATTTAATGGGTTCTGAATAAAGCAATCTTAGATGTGACCAAAAAAACCCCCAAAACAAATATAATCAAGCCTAAAACAGAAAAGGTAGCAGAGCTTATGAACACTTCCCAATTCTTTGGACTTGTTCTTGGGTTGTTGTTTTTTTCATTCTTTTGTTTTCCTTACTCCTCTGCATCAGGCAGTGCTTGGGATCATCACCTTGTTGTCACATTTGCTTGGGGAAACAAATCTGTCACAGCAGTTTCCTGTCAATACCCTGTCTTGAGTTAGCAGCATGTGTCTAGCTCCAGCACTGTAGGATGATGTAGCTTTTGCTGATAGAAACCCATTCTTTTCATTATCTATTGAGGAATGAACCACACGCTGGCATTACCCAGATTTGGAAACCAAGTGTGCTCTCAGAAACAGAATATGTGGCAATTCTTTGAAGTCACAGTTGCAGTCTATGTATAGAGTTTATAACTTCAGATTTCTGTGGAGCATAAAATTATTCACATTCAGAATGACTTCTCTGATGTTCTGTGGTTTTTCAACCCCACTTTTTATTTTTTCGCATTTATATATAAAACAACTTATATGGTATTAATATTTCCAATGTAGTGCTGTACCTATATGTACAAGGATCCCCACAGAGAGCTGTCAGTATCTTTACTTTTCTCTCACCTGCTTCTCCATTCTCATTAGGAGTTTACATTGCCTGGTGTATTACTGATGGTGTCAGAGAGGCCAGTGGTTTGAGGAGACTGATTATGTAAGAACTGTAAGAACTGTTGAGTGGCTATTGGTACCAGTTTGCAGAAATGTATTTCTGTAACAAGACTTTAAAATAGAGTTGAATCCAGGATTTTAAAATAGAGTTGAATCAATCTACAAGGTGAGATGGTAGCATTGTTTGTAAGGTTATGTTTCCTAAGAAGAGATACTTAAATGGCAATGACAAGCACTAAGCAAATGAACATGTTTGTCTAATCAGTTAGTGAAAATCACTGCACAGCTATGGTGTGAAAATGGTGAATGTTACATTGGGAATAGCTTCACTAAGAGTTGTATCAGAGGTTAAAATTTATAGTTCTGCTTTCACTAAGGTCTGGAAAGCAGAGATTCAGTAAATCCCAGAGTAAATAGGGTGTGTGAGAGGACAGAAGCCAAAGAGGATAATACACATTTGTCTACATATGTGGATCCACATGTATCTGGCTGGTTGTTTTTATGACACCAGGTTGGGCAGGAGTATTATCTTCTGGAGGGTAGGAAGGCTCTGCAGAGGGGCCTGAACAGGCTGGATTGATGGGCCGAGGCCAAGGACAAGGCCAAGGCCAAGTTCAACAGGGCCAAGTGCAGGATCCTGCACTTGTGTCACAACAATCCCATAGAAGCTCAGAGGCTTGGGGCAGAAGACTGCCCCATGAAAAAGGACCTGGGGGTATTCATCAACAGCCAGCTGAAGAGGAGCCAGGTGTGCCCAGGGGGCCAAGCAGGCCAGTGGCATCCTGGCCTGTGTCAGCAATAGTGTGTCAGGACCAGGGCAGGGATTGTCCCCTTGTACTCAGCACTGGTGAGGCCACACCTTGAGTGCTGTGTTCAGTTCTGAGCCCCTCGCTACAAGAAGGACATTGATGTGCCAGAGTGTGTTCAGAGAAGGGCAGTGGAGCTGGTGAAGGGTCTGGAGCTCCTATGAGGAGCAGCTGAGAGAGCTGAGGGTATCTAGTCTGGAGAAAAAGAGCCCAAGGGGAGACCTTGCTTCCTACAATTGCCTGAAAGGAAGTGATGGTGAGTTGCATGTCAGGTTCTTCTCCCTGGTAATAAGTGACAGGACAACAGGAAATGGCCTCAAATTGCACCAGGATTTAGATTGGATATTAGGAAAAATTCTTCATAAACAGGTTTGTAAAGCATTGAAACAGACTGCCCAGGAAAATGCTGGAGCCACCATCCCTGGAAATGTCCAAAAGACATGTAGATATGGCACTTAGGGATGTGGTTTAGTGCTGAACTTGACAGAGCTAGCTTAGGCGTTGGACTGCATGGTCTTAGAGATCTTTTCCAACCTAAACAATTCTATTATTTTCTATGATTTTATATAGGAATTAATGTGGTTGCTATTTTTTTAATAATCATTGTCTACGCTGAACCATTCAGCTCAGTTTTGTATCATGTGAAAAATTTCTCCTGAAATAAAATGACCACCTGCAATTTAGCTGGAAATGTAGGCTTTTTAATGTAAAAGATCAATAAGAACATTCTAATCTGTATTACTTTTTAAAGAGGTGTCTTTTTAGGCCAACAAATGGGCTGAACAGGAAATAAGTAAACTGGGCACATCAGCAGGTCTGAATCTATAAGCTCAAAGATTTGATGGACTGCATCAAAACAGACAGGTAGCAATAGCTATGAAAGAGGCTCTGTGACACACTGAAGATCATCAGTGCGCCAGTATAGTGGAATGTGAAGGATTCCTTGGGAATCAGCCTCTCTCAGGCAAGACAATTCAGGAGGCAGTCAAAATGCTGTATTAAGCACAGCCAGTGCAAATTTCCCCCTTCCTCAGAAGTGCCAATTTCCCCTTTCCTCACAAACTCCATCCAGAACTGACTTTGGAAGCAGTTCTGCTGGCCTGGGGAAACGTGAGTAACTGAGCTGATTCAGCACTCTTGCGGAAGACTGGATTGGTACATGGACGAACCAAAAAAAGTTGTAGTCTCACTGTCAAGCTCTTGACTGGCATATCTTTTCCTATTTCTGTAGTAGGATCATTGCTTTAAAAAAGTGAATTTGGGGTGTTTGGCATGACCTTTTCCCTCACTCTGCCGTAGAGTGAGCATTTGCCTGGAACACCAGCTAACTTAGTGACTTTAACTTAAAGCAACAAATAGGATGCTGTCTTCCACAATCAGCAGGCCTACCAAAATGGCTGGGCAGTTCCTCCCAGCAGACAGGCAGACAGTGACTGAACACTGCTTTTCCAAGGAGACTCATTCCAGGATGCTCCTGTTTGTTTCAGGAAATGCATGGTTGCACAAGCAATGCCCAGAGTAGGTGCAATCCAGGAACATCTTGGCCAATGCCCTAACTTTTGTTTCAGCATCCTTTAGTTTATACCTCTCTTTCTGTTCTTAACATGTACAAATCCATTTGTAAGGATTATCTTACCAGTACCTCTGTTGAGGAGTGACTGACTATGCATAATACAAGGATGCCTGAAGAGCAGCTGAGAGCAGGGCCCCATTTCTGATAGTAGTTGCTAAAAAAGAAAGTGTGCTTGAAAAAGTAGTCTAAAGACAAAGCAGACAAATACTGAAATTATTTAAAACACTCTGAGGCAGAATGAAGCTGAAGTGAAGTGAGCAGAGTGAAGAGCCAGGAGCCAGCAAGTTCAAGGAAAGATGGTCCAGGCAGAACTGCAGGAAATTTTCTGAATTCCCCAAGGGCCCTGGTTTAGCATCTTCTGCAGCAGTGTCTCTTGGATCTGGTCCTTGGCTCCATTCTCCTTTCCCTGCAGCAAATCTGGATATATAATACCAGTCTCAGCTTTCTGCAGAATTTACTGCTACAGGATTTTATACTGTCTCTTACAGTGCAGTATGCACTCACTCAGCTACCTTTGCAACTCTTTCCCATGGCCCAGCTTGATACTGAGCTGTCTGAAAACAGCAGCACTTTCCTCACCAGTGGATTGGCCCAGAATTACAATCATAATAAAACAGAATGTTCTGACTTCAAAGGGGCCCATCAGGATTGAGTCCAGCTCCCAGCCCTGTTCAGAACACCTCAAGAGTCACACCATGTGCCCAAGGGTATTGTCCAAACACTTCTTGAACTCTGTCAGGCTTAGTGCTGTCACCACTTCCCTGGGAAGTCCATTTCAGTGATCAGCTACTCTCTGGGTGAAAAACCTTTTCCTGATAGCCAACCTAAAACTTCCCTGAGACAACTTCAGGCCATTCCCTTGGGTCCTGTCACTGGTCACCACAGAGAAGAGCTCAGTGCCTGCTGCTCCTCATCTCCAGGCTGAACAGATAAAGTGTCCTCAGCTCCTCATACAGCTTCCCCTCAAGGCCCTTCACCATCCCTGTAGCCCTCTTTTGGACAGTCTCTAAAAGCTTAATGACTTTTTTATATTGTGGCACCCAAACCTGTCCCCAGCACTGGAGATGAGGTCACCCCAGCTCAGAGCAGAGCAGACAATCCCCTCCCTTGCCTGGCCATGCTGTGCCTGATGCCCCCAGGACAGGGTTGGCCCTCCTGGCTGCCAGCTGCAGTGAATTTAGTTTGAATGTGGTGAGTGCTGTAAAGGTGGCCCAGCTGTGGGAAGGTGAGCTGTAGTCTTTGTTGTGCAGTCCTCTAGTAGCAGGATTGGTGGGAAAGATACCTGGAAAGATAACACAAATGTTGAAGAGGCTCCAGGAGGAGACTGGCATTTAGTAAAATGTCTTTCTTTGAAGACTGACAAATTAATAAATGATGGAATCAAAACTGGAATCCCGCAGTGTAACTTTGGAGTTGGTGGCAGGGGCAGAGCAGCACTTTAACACTTTGCCTGGAGCAAGTGAAAGAAACCCGTCGTGAGTTAAAATGAGAAATGTTCAGGCCATAATTGCCTGGTGCAAATTTCTTATTTCCAGTAAACTGTAAACAGCCTTCAGACCTAAGTAGTCCAGTGTTCAAGATTACTGAGTATCAGAAGTTGTGTGGGTCAAGTTGTATTGAGAACATAATCTGAAACAGAGTAGCAGGACAGATGTCATGAGAATGAATGTACAAAAAGAACAGTCCTCTCTCTTTGAAAGCCCACTCAGAAATACTTAGAGCTGCTTTTGAAGCAAAATATCAAATAATTTTATTACATGCAAAATGAGAGCATTTGGTTTTGAAGCCTTTAAAACACAGCCAGAAGGGCCCAGGATGCCATTTGTGGCACTGAAGTAGCCCTGAGTTTTAATGTCAGCCTGTCTGTCTCAGTATGATATTATTGACCTGCCCCGTCTTGTGAGGATTAATTACTTAGTTTGCACTGCCAGTTTGAAGATATAAAGCACATCTCATGTCACGTAAGGTCTGCATTAAATGATTCAAGAAACCTCTAAGCACTTGTTTGAGTTTGTTTTCTTTTTAGTTGTCTGGCTGCACTTTTAAAATCTAGCACTGTCTAACAGGATAAGTTTGTTTCAGGCTGAAAGAAACAGCAGGCTGTTTTGAGATGTTTTCTGTTCATTCAAGCCATTTTAGTTTCCTGTATCTTTAAGTCATAGATTGATTTAGAGTATGTTAGAATTGGTGAAGTTTGCAAACAGACATTTGAAATGCTCTTTGAATGACTGTGTCCTTAATGCCATAAGCTCCTCAAGAAAAGCTTATCTTACCAGGCAAACTTTAAACCTTGATACTTTATATATACTTATACTTTCTTTGTGTTTCATCATTTGGTAGAAAGAACAAACTACTCCTCCCAGCATTTTGAGGGGCTGTCATACCTCTCAGCTGATTATCTGGGAGCTGCTGTTGGCTTCCAGGGACAGAGAAGAATCAAAGCAAATAGCTAAATAAGGCCTCTGAATGTTACGGGGCGCTATAGGATCTGTCCTAAAGACTAATGTGAACCAAACTCTGGAAAAAAAAAAAAATAAAAGAGTGCAGATTCCAAAGTTTGCAGAAGGGTAAAAGAATTTTACTGGACTGGCCTGACACTTAGTGATCAGCTCGTGCTCCTCTGAATTGGCCCAATCTCTTCATGAAATTACAAAAACCCACACTGGACAAGCTAAGCATCTCCCTAAGCCTTGCTGACAGTAAATCATGTGGCTGAATACCAGCACTACACTGAGAGACTGCCTTTGTTTCTTTATTGAGATGATTGACCTAAGGTCAGTGGATAAGTTTTTTTTCCAGCAGTCAGTCATGTGGGTGGTGGTCTGGTGTCCTAGGTTTGAGTGGAGCATTTTTTTCCAGATCAGAGTGCTTCCAGTAAATGAGATATTTTGAGGTAAGCTCTTTCCCATGGGGGTGGTTGATCCAATGTGTTCTTTTTTCCATCTCTTGGCTAGTCCCAGCCATTTATACTTGTTCACTTTGGGCTCTGATGAAGTAAATTCTCTCTGCAGTGACCTTTGCTTCAAGTGTGCAGGAAATGGCCCAGTCTGATCATCTTCCCCTCTATGCATGACACAGCATTTCCATTCTGTCTTTTTAGTATTAAAGATACTTAACACATATAGTAAATAAAGATTTCAGACTACACCTAAGCTCCTGCTTTAGATTTTAAGATGGTCAGAAAGTAACAGTAGCAGAAAGTGGTGTCTGTTCTAGGGTAATGTATGTATATCTGGGTGTATGTATGAAGTGTATCAACAGTTATAACATTCCACTGGCATATTTGTAATGTTTGCTTCCATTTAGAATCATTCCACTGAGAGTCCATCACCAAATATGTGGTCCTGGTCAAATAGATACTGTTCTGTATCAATGTCAGGAGCCAAATCTAAAGAGTGGAGAGATCAGGTAGAAGTAAGCTTGGGTTTTATTTACAGTGATATTTTATCCCTGTTGCTTTTACAAAAACTCCATTCTTCTCTCCACAAGTTGTTTCAATTCTCCTATAAATCACCTTCTCTACCTAAAGCAGAGGTATTTCAAATGAAAGAAGATTTTGGATCTACTTTTTACCTTTTTTTTCCCCTTGGGGCATAGGTAAAGCCCCAGTCTGATGTAACTACCATTAAAATGTCACAAAACCAGGTGACCTGGGATATGAGTAGAGGAAAATCTAGTCAAAATAATTTTTTTAGTGTTCTTGTGCTCTTAGAAGTCACCTTTGATGCTCTGGTGTACAACACACACTTTCCCTGTATCCAGTACAACAGCTGTTAACATATTATTATTTCTTTTTTGCTCTTCTGAGTGATGGTACTGCGGATAGTTCTGTGCTTACTTGATTACTCATCTATGATACAGCCAGCAGGCAAGATCATTTTGCGAAGTGCAAATATTTAGGTTGTATTTCACAATTTTTGCTTGTTCACAAACTTTATTCTTTGCAGGCTTTTTACTTCTGCTTTCTGAGCGACACTTCTGTCACATTTTTGGACTAGTATAATAGTGCTTGACATTTTTATATCCTGAAGGCCTGCAGAGAATTTTAGTACCTGTAGGAAAAGTTGCAAATCTGGAAATGTATATTTAGGTGGGAGTAAGTCATTCTATGTCAGCCTTGATTTAAGTGTTTTGAATGCCTGTTGGAAAGACCCCCTTTTTCCCTTTGGATGTACCTTCCCCTCAGCAGCTGTTCTGGCATAAGAGAAAATATAATTGCTAAGAGGAATCCTCTCTTCTCCTTTCCACTGAACTGATGTGACATGATATTCAGTCAAAATAAATGCCAATGGCAAAATAAATCTTTCAGGAAAAACTGAAGCACCTTCATGAATCCGGGAAGCGGTGGCTCTGCAGTGGTTGGGTGGAAGACTGGCAGAGCAGCTGTCACTGTTTCAAACAGGTTGTTCAGTGGGAGAGCCAAGCAGTGAGAGGCAAATGGTCTAAGTGCCTCCAGTGAAGCTGGGCATGGCCCACAGTCATGTCTGAGGAGAGGAAGGTGTGAAGGAGATGGGTTGCTTCTTCCCTGGGAATAATTCCTTTTTGCTTGTGTTTGCGACTGCCCGGATTTCTACTGGCTGGAGGAGGTCAGGAGACCTCTTCCTCTGCCTGGGTTAATTTTGCAGACTAAGCTAGAGGGCTGCAGGGTCTGGTGTGGGTTTGTGCAGCAGAAATAGATCCCTCAGTCAGACTCTGCATGTGTTTATTAATAATGATTTGAGGGAACATGGAAATGATAACAGACAGATGCACAGATCTCTAAATTTTCTGCTGTGGTAGCAGTGAGGGAGTCCTGCATAATAATGGAATGGCAGAATCTCTGTAGTCCCAAACTGGCTGCTAATTGCTACTCTCTTCCCTCAACTCTCTGTGCTGCTTTGGGTGACATCACTTCTGCTAAGCTTCAGTTAACTCATCTGTAAAATCAGGATAATCAGATTTGCCTACCTTATGGAGATTAATTTATTAAGTTTATATTGCAAAGTGGTGTGAAGGCATAAAATGTTATGGAAATGTTGAGTGGTAGCCATGTTATATTAATTTTGTTTATTGAGTCCCATCACACATAATGTCAATGCGCTTCTGCAAATTATGGCAGCACAAGCTAATCAAAATGTAGGCTGTTCTAATGCTGTTTTTATTTTGCAATACTCTTGCTAGTTTTCCAAATCAATATCAGTTGAGTAAATAAATAAATGGCCTGTCTTTTGTTTAGCAGCACAGGCCATTTCAAAGTGTGCTCTGGAATATGGCTGGGAGCTCTCCTCTTTTCTGCTTTCTGTATTCTGATCATCTCACAATTTTAGCTCCTCCGTCTTATTTTTCCTGGGTTTTTTTAGAAGTGATTCTGCTGCACTTAAATCTCTTTGACCCTTGATTTTGAATTGCTGGGTCTAATGCTATCATTTTCATTGATTTTGATTTGAATTTCACTGCATCTTACCATCCTGGTTGATATGAGCTCAGTACTAAATGCTGACCTGTGTGAATTCTATGGGGAGAAAAAGAAGCCTTCTAGTTCATCTACCAGGGGATAGAGTGATTGAGTGTACAGTACTGAAAGTTTTGCCCTGCCTTGTGCTATTGTGAACAAATGTGTTTTCTCAAAACCACAGCTAGGAGAGGAGACAATACTTGGCAAAGAAGCTTCCATTAAAAGCACTTGCTGGAAGTGTCTGCACAGTGTTCCTGAAAAATACATTTCAGGACTCTGCACTTGTCAATTTGCATTCTTTAAAATGTATAAAGAACTTTGTCAAGGGACCCATGTGTCTTTTTCTGGAAGCTGTTATAGGACAAAGAAGTGCATCACAGCCTGAGCCACTCCAAAGGCAAAGCAAACCCCCAGGTGATCCTTGAATCTGAGAGGCAGGTTGTTCAAGTGAGAAAGGCATTAGCAGTGACACAAAGGGCATGAAGTCTACTACACAGAGAGCTCATCTTGTTCTTCACTGTAGTGGCAGAATGAAATTAGGTGTTCCTGTAATCAGACTATTTTCAAGCAGAGCTGTCTTGAGGTGAAAAAAAAAGTAGATGTTGAAGAAGTAAGTAGAGTGCCTAGATGTAAATGACACAATCTCCCTGAAAACAGTAGCTGGAGAAATGCACCATGTAAGTGTAGGTGTTTTCATTATATTCCTACAGAAAAGCTGTCTTTGAAGGCGTGGGCTTGACTTCTGTGTACATCTGCCATTGCCTACATACCAAGCAGAGTGCCAGGGACCAGACAGTACACGATGCACTTGGCATCATCAAAATGTTTGGTGTCCCCCAGGGCTGATTTGCAGCAGTAACGACAAGGGGAATGGCCTGGCCAAGCAGGAAGTTATTCCCAAATCAGAGAAGTTGATCTGGCTCCTGAGCTGCTTAATTTTATTAAGGACCAGATTTTGATGTTAGTAAGCTCAGTTTAAATCTAGAGGAACTTTTCTGAAGTAAGCAGTGGATTACTTCAAGGGATGTTGCTCCAAGTCTGGCACTTTGCTCTCACGGTAGAGCGGATTCTTTCAGTAGTGGTGTCTCAGGCTTCCTGTAGTAGAAACTTCCCCGTGGCCCATAAACACGTTCTCCTAATCCAGGGAAGTCCTGCAATATTGGCACTTAGCATATTTTCCATATAAAGAAGCAATTTCAAATTCATTTTATTAGGCTTCAGTGGTTTTCTCTTGGGACTTGTGTAGTTAAATTCTTAATAACTCATTTGTTGAGCTATTCATTCTCAGGGATTTGAATGTTCTCCCTGTGTTCCTGTGGGAAAATGCCAGACTCAGTCTCTGTGTATCAACTCCACGTGGACAAAGACTTGATATCGCACCATCCGCTGTCACATATTGATTCTGCACAGCTTTTACTGAGCATTTGCTCTGCTGTGGGAAGGGCTTTGATCAGTCTTAGGATGGCAGCTCAGCTGAAGGGTGATCCCTCCCTCCATCAAGAGCTCCACAGAGGGAGATTTTGTTCCTCTTGTCCAGGCAGTGTAGATAAACAGTGTTGTATAACTTCTGCAGATGGTGTTGGAGAGCAGGTCTTCATTGGAAGATAACTTGTACAAATAAATGGACAGAGGTCACATGGACAAAAAGGGGTAGAGAACACAAAAGATGAGAAAATTCTGGGTTTAGGTAATAATATACGGAGGGTAAACAGACTGGGTTTAATGCAGTCATAGAACCACAAAACCACAGAATTGTTAAGGTTGGAAGGGACCCAGTTTTGTACCAGCAGGGAACCTGCTGAGGAGGCACTCCATTCCTTCATCCAAGTCATTGATTAATAAGTTCAACAATACTGGGCCCAGTATTGATCCTTGGAGGGACACCACTAGTTACAGGCTTCCAGCTAGCTCTGTGTTGCTGATCACAACCCTCTGAGAGCTGCCATTCAGCCAGTTCTCAGGGCCAGCTCACCATCCACTCATCCAGCCTGCATTCCCTGGGTTTGCCTATGAGAGCACTGTGAGAGACAGTGTCAAAAGCCTTGCTGAAATACAGGTAGATTACA
Source organism: Pycnonotus jocosus (assembly GCA_013400435.1). Lineage (NCBI taxonomy): Eukaryota > Metazoa > Chordata > Aves > Passeriformes > Pycnonotidae > Pycnonotus > Pycnonotus jocosus. The sequence continues at coordinate 339,783 of VWYP01026933.1, read as the reverse complement.
TCCTTTGCTCTTTTTTTCTTTATCTATCCAGCCAGCTGTCCCATCATAGAAGGCAATCAGGTTGGTTAAGCATGATTTCCCTTTTGCAAATTGATGTTGACTGCTCTTGCTCACCCTCTTGTCTTTCACATACCTTGAGATGGCCTCCAGAAAGAGCTGTACCATCAGCAATCCTATCAATGAGAGAAAAAATACGAGGTTGGATAATTGTGAACCCATGGAGTATTAAGGGCCTGGCTACCAGGAGCTCAGCATAATTAATGATCTTTGTTTCTTTTGCATTTGCAACATATGGTATCAGAAGCCTTGGAAATGCCAGATTTCCCAGCTTGGAAACTGCAGTTAGTGTTTTCAATGCACACAGCTTTGGTCTTGCTCATTTTTTTCCTCACATGTTAATTAAAATGCTCCTGTCAATGAGCAAATGAGCAAAAGTTGAGCCAAAGAGGTGCATTTGAAGTAACTGAGGGTAAGATTTTATTTGGCAAGCCAATGTTACCACCTGTACAAGTGTCTGTCATGGCAGCCTCCTGATGCAGAAATTGTGTGTGCAGCTGGTTCGGATAAAAACTGAGGTGTAAAGTCTACAGTATGGGAAACAGGATCCTAATAACAAGGAGGTAATGGATGTACTCACAAGGACAAACCCAGACTAGCTTGGTGTGTTCCTGAGAAAAGGAACAAACAGCAGATGTTAAAATTAATAAATAAAATTAACTGTATACAAAGTAGGAGTGGTTTGGTGTTCTACAATATACAGAGGTGCTGCTTTTTCTTACTACAGGAGCTGCTGTGTCAGAATATTGGTCCCTGTATTTTTGACATAACCTTTCAAAATATCCTTCTCATAGATGCTGACTGAATTGTGATCCTTCAGGTCATGCAGAGAAAAAACCACTGTATTTGGCTGTGTTTCTCTCCTGAATGCCTATAGCTTTCCACTGAATGCTTTCTTTCATATGTTTTTATGGTAAACTACCTTCAACCAATAACTCTTTACACATACCTGTAAAATTAAAATCAAGCATGTTAGTATAGTAGCTAGTTCAAATTAAATTCACAGATGGAACTGGTAACAATGAAGAGGAAAACTCATTGCCTATGAGGGAAATTCAAAGAATATAAAGTAATGCATTTTTGAGACAGAATGTTAAGTGTCATCAGTTAGGGAAAAGTGATATGGTTTCATAAAATCCTTGTAGTATTGTAAATATGTCTGCTAGGCAAAACATTAATATTACTAGTATTTATTATACTGAATAAAATATGGTGGGTTTGGATCATAGAGAGTCAGGTAAAACTTATTCCCATTCGCATGGGTCCACATCTCATGGGTCTTGTGCAAAGATAAAGAAACCCAAAAAAGCTTAAAGCAAATTTCAACTGAAACTTCAGCATTAGGGTTTTATTTATTTATCAATTTATTTATGATCCCTAAATATTATTTGTTGATTTAAGTGTAATTTATTTATAAGTCAAAGCTTTATTTATCTTCTGGTATTTATGATTCCCATATGATTATAACATCACATTTCCTCATAAAGTTATTTAAATTTATGAAAAAGTTGCAAAAACTTTTTTTTTTTAACTGCAGAATACATAAAGCTGTTGCATTAGTAATAGCATCTAAGCAAAGGGATTTTTCTGTTTGATATGTTGGTTTTGAACAATTTCAATGTGGGTAGCTGAATTGTGTATTTTGTTCTCTTGGAAGCAAGTGATGTTGTGAAGGAATAATTATATTTGAGACAGTGAGTAAAAGTTTCCGAAGTGGCTTTACCATCAGCTTAGATGAGGAATGGTATTCCTGCTTCTGAAGTCGTCTGGATGTATGCATTGGTATATTCTTGTGCATCTGGGCCTCAGACTCTTTGGAAGCAGAACCGATGTTCATATGCTCTCAAAGGACCTCCTGAAAATGTACACATTTTCAGTAAATCCAGAGTCAAGCCCTATCATATATATTTCCCATCAAACTTGTCATGTTTCATGTTGTATATAATGAAACTTGGATGCCTTGCAGAACAGGTGATGCCAAAAGGATCAGAAAGGTTGCAGCTCTCTGTGCTCACTGATCTCTCCCCAGCACTGTTAGTTTTGAAGTGTGGGCACTCAAGCTGAAACACCTGACTGTGGAAGAAAGACTGACTTGTTGAAATCTATTGTTGCTGTTGGCAAAAGAATTTGAGGCTATTGCACAAAGGAAATACAAAGTGTGAGTGAATCTCTCACTGTGGTAAATGGCATGAAGTAGGTCAGTGTGTGTGCAGCAGACTGTAACAGCTGCTAACTTTCTGCTGGAACTATGAAGAAAGCCCCATCACAAATGTAGTGTATTTTTATAGAAGGCACCTTTTCTGAAAGAAACCAAAGTTTAGTGCTTAGACAAGATGGGAAAAAAATCACAGTTCCACCTATTTATATTTCAATAACATTAGAGAGCAATGGAGGGGAAAGAAATCTTCTTCTGTGCTGTGAGAGTAGTTTTGACTGATGACTAAGTGCCAGCCTGGGGAATTACAGTAGCTGTGTGTGAGGCATGCTTTAGTTTTTCTGGATTTTGAAGGAACTGCAGAGTTTGACCTGTAGGTGCCAGCTTGGTCTATTTTTAGAATTTACCTGAAAAGGACACTTGAGAAGAGGCAGCGTGTGCTCTCTTCAAAAGCACCATCTGCCTTGCTCATACAGAATAGGCTGAGCTAAGCTGGCTACCACAAATAGCAATAAACATTTCCTAGATAAAATTCCTGTGGGACCAATGGAAATCTGAGGCTCTGCATTAATGAGCTTCAACCCCGTGACTCTCTCTTGCATGTTATGGACTCTGAGCATGCTGGGCAAGGGTCTGTAGAGCTGGCTGGTTCCTCCAAGGCAGCCCAGCTGCAGCTGCAGCTGTGCTGCTGAGGGCACGAGGCTGTGGAAGCATCACTGTTTGCTTCTAGTTTCACCTCTGTTATCAGCCTGACACAAGAAATTGGAGGTCTCTTGGATGCCTTAATTTTCAAATCAGCTTCAACCTTGCGCCTCCATTTCCTCAGTTAGTCTCCGGGAGAGAGCTGTGAGAGCTGGTACAATCATGAATCTGAATATGATTCAGACATGAACATTTCCTGACCTTATGGGATGAAATGTGGGCCCTAGAGAAGTCAACAGGATTTCACTCTTGACTTTGCCAAGATTGACATTTCACCTGTGATGTCTGCTGACAGCAGAGAGAGCGTGGGCCTTTGAAGGGGGAGCATCTGAATATGTACATGCAGTGTTAGTGAGACTGATGAAAATGCAAAATGCCACTGAAATTCTGTAAGCCATCAAAGCAGGGAGACATTAAGGATGCCTGGGATATTTCAGAATACCTAACTCATTTGCTCATGGGCGATCTGCTTCAATTGGCTTCTGAGTCTCTAGAGCACCTCAGCCAGGTTTGTCACCCTGGCCACAGGAGACTGTGCATGTGTAGGTTCATGTGTAGAAGTAGTGTGAATTGCCTTGTGCCAGGCACTGTTCTGTTGCAGCTGGATTACTTCTGCTCCAAACCTAGGTCTGATATTGCAATCTTAGGTACCTCTGCAGTGTTCTGCTCTCTGTACTGCTGATGTGCCATCTATCAGAAAGACACCTGCAAACAGCAGCTCTGGGAGGGGTAATAAAGCTTAAACGTATTGGAAAAGGAAGAAGGTTGGAGCAATATGAACCTCTGAATTGCAGCAAGATGCCAGGATTTTTGAAGGAATCTCAGACTGAATAAAGTGACTGTGCTGATAACGAAAATATATAATCCCTTGCGAAATTCAGCTCCTGTGCAACCTACAAGTCCTTAAACCTTATTTTAGCACGAGCTAAACTCATTGTGGGAAAGAAGAGCAATGACAGCAATAAAGTCTATTGGGGAACACGGCTTAAGAGGGAGAAATGCCTAGCAGAAAAGGAATATTTTGTAGATGTCAATGAATTTTAAATATACTTTAGGAACAAATTGTTGTTGATAGCCTAGGAGGTAGGATTGCTGTAATTTATGGCTTTGACATGAAGAAGGATGCTACATAACACAGTAAGTGCTTGTATGTGTAGGTAGTTCTGCTGGTGTAGGAGTTGTCTTTTCGACTCACTGTCAGTCCTTAAGGACTATTTCTCTGCTGAAGATGAAGTCACATGTCCTGCACTTTGATTTAATTTCCAATCTGCTTGGTTGTTCCTTCAGTGTTACATGTGCCTGTAACTGTTATAGTTCTATTTTATAGATTGTGGTCATGTCCCCCTTATGAGAAGCTGTGTTCATAGCTGGTCCTTGCATCTTAGTGAACATCAGGAAAAAACATCCAGGCAGCAGCAGTTGTCAGAGATGTGAAAATGCTTGAGACATGAGGATGAATGAAATGTTTTAGAACTGCTCAGGTGGGGGAGGAAACAGACAACAGGTGACATGATAGCAGAATGTAAAAATAATGAATAGTGCAGAGAAGGCTTGTTGCATTCTTGTACTTACTGATTTGCACGTATAATGCATCCAATGCAATTAGAAGGCACCACATTCAAAGCATTTAAAATGAAATCTTTTATGGCAGAAGTGCATAAATCTCTTTAGTGAGATTTAGAATTGCAAGAATCTCTTGAGCAAAAGAGTTCCAGTGGGTTTGTAAGCAGTTTAGACTAATGTATGAATTAAATCTTTCTGCTACATAAGCCCAGTCATTAATGGATAGGAAAAATCTTCCACCATTGCCTTGCTATCAGGGAAATATTCTTTATTGGGCTTGGAACAATTCTCTCAATGAACCAATACTGGATGCTTGAAAGGACCAGAGGGCTCTTGGTCCATTTTACAGCACTAAGCCATGTGTTGCTAGAAATTGTTTAAAGCTCAGTCCCCATATTTCACCTCCTGGTATTTGAGGGCTACTTTCTGTGTCCTAGCAAAACACTAATTTTTAAACTTATCTGCAGATGACTACTTCACCATTGAAGAAATACGCAGTTCTTTTTTGAAATTCAACTCAGAGAGCTGGATTATTCTTAGGGTAACTTTTCAGTAATGAATACATTACGAGTCACTAGCTAGATTGAGGATGTTGAGGGAGAAGCTTTTTTTGTGATAAATTAAAATCTGTTGGTTGAATGGAAGTTTCTGAAGTAGCAAATTAAAATGATGGCATTTTGTTGGGTAGTTAAGGTGATATGGAACCAAAGATTAACGTGATGTGAAAATACTGGACAGTGTGAGGATACAAACTGAAGGAAACATGGTTGCAGCTTCCACATTATTCTGAATTTAGAGCCAGAGCCTAAAGGTATCTCCGTGCAGCAGGAGAGAATGGAATCCCTCAGAAGGGGCGAATAGGCCTTTCAAATACAGAACATCTGCTGCATGGAAATGAACAGAATTGGGGGTTTCTTTCCAGCTTAAAAATACCTTTTCACAGAAAGGTCGAGTCAATCAAATATTTTGATTTTTAACAGTACAAGGAAGACAATAACAAAGCAAGTCCCACAAAAGGGTACTGAAGATGGTCAGGGGTCTCGAGCAAACCCGTTGTCAGCAGCTGAGGTGGTTCAGGCAGAGGAAGAGAGCTGACATAAACCAGAATGACCTCAAGAGTGTTTTAAAGGGGGAGTTCTCAGCATCACTGCTGCAGCTGTCTCTTCTCCAGTGTAACCTCCTTTCCTCTGGCATTGCTGTGGGGTTAGAGAGGCTGACAGAGACACCTGTACTGAGGAATGCAGTTTGCTCCAGCCATCACTGAGCTCTGTGAAGGCCATTAATACAGCAGAGATTGCCTGTGCCTTTTAACCCCTGGCATGTTCTGTCCCAGAGTTTTAAAAATACCTTGACTGCAGGGTGCTTCCCAGTGAAAGGTTTCTCCGCAATTACGTCCATTTATGAAAGCATGTGTCCAGGTATTATGTCTAAAGGGGAAAATCTGGATCTGTATTTTTAGACTTCAGCACAGAAAATCCTGTGCTGTCCCTTCCCTCAGAGAACAGTATGCCATCAGGGACATGATAGGATGAGCTTTCCTTTTTTCCCTGAACAGGCTGCCAGTGAAGCTGGAGCACGTGATCCCCAGTGCAACAGTGAAAGAGAAGTTTTGAAACATCTTCTATAACTTTTTATCCTCACTTCAGGAGCACAGAGACATTAAGAGATCACAGAATAGTTTTCCTCATCTGATTGCAAAGATAAAGTTTCTAGGTGACTTTTTTCTTTCTTTTTGTTCTTTAAAGATGAAAAGTGAGTCTCCTGTTGGGGAGTTCCCTTGGCCTAACAGGGAAAGGGGGCCATTTTTCTGATTTTGGTGACAAAGAGAGACTTATGAAAATAGCTCTGACATTTTGAAGGCTCTTTCTTTCTTTTTTTTCTTTTTTTCCTATTTATTTATTTATTTATTTTAATTTTGCTTTCTTTTCCTTTGTTCGTTAACATGGTTTTTTGGGGGTTTTTTGGTTTTTTTTTTATACTGTCATGGAAGTGTTCAAAAGACTCTTACCCCAGAGAGTAGATGTTACCAATGCAGTTTAGCTTTGACTAGCATGTAAATATGATTACAGAGTTTTCATAAATGCTGACCTCATTAAAAGGACATTCTTAATATCAGTAGCTGCAACAGCTGAGCATTTAAAATGCAACCTGAATCCTGATCTATTTTCCTTCCTTATCCCTTTGCCCGTTATTGGGTTCATAGAAAAGCAAACTGGCTTATCACAGGTAAAGTAGAGTTGAATTCAACAAATCCACTTGAATTGGTACCACTGCAAAAAAAAAAAAAAAAATTCTCCTCTGGGTGACTGGTACTTTTGTTTTACAAAGAAAATATTAACAATTAATTAACAGTTTTTCATGAGCAGCTCTGGATCTGATCCTGTGAGCTGATAAATGCATTCAGCTCTTGGTGACCCTAGAGGGAGGGAGAGGAAGGTGATGGCAAGTTGCAGATCAGATTCTTATGCAGAGTGTGCACAATGAAAGTAAATTCCACATTCACACAAAGTAAATTCTTCCCGAATATGAATAGGAATACAATTATATTTCTTCACCTAAGTATTTAACAAAGACAATTTTTAACAGCATGGAATGTGTTAGATAAATTTTATCTAAGTGCTAATAAAGGAATGCCTCCACTGTGCAGAAGGTAAGTCCAACATATGACATAGTAAGTGTCCTGAAAAATAGATATTGCTTTATTGGGTAGGTTTTTAGTTTTATTTGTAACTCAACAAAATGCATTTCAAAACCAGTAATGAATCATTTAACAACCTCATTTGTAACACACTTAATATACTACTTTTTCTGCTTTTCCATTGAATTAGTACATTGGGTGATTTAGTGATTTCTGTTTGGACCTAGCCAATGTCTGTTACAATTTACATCAAGACAGTCATAAAATTAAAACAATAAATAAGTGGCCTGACAGATTCTTTCAATATTAGCTTAATTCTTGCTCTGGCTTATCAAGGGTGATATTTATTATGGGCCTAAAGGGCATGGAATTAAACCCCATATGAATTAGCAGAAGAATCCAAACCAGCAGTGGAAGTCGATTTCATAGCCCATGTGCTTCCTTGCATAGCTAAGTAGGAAGATTATGTCACTAGAGCCAATAAAACAGCTTTGGGATAGATGGCAGGCAGCAAGAAAAGTGTGTTGCACATCCATGTAAAATATATTCCTACATCTAGGGGCTGAAGTGCAGGAAGCAGCCACCACAAGTTTGTGTTTAGACTTTTTATCCTGATGCACACACACTAAACTCATCCAAACAGCAGATGATTTTCCCACATTAACTATCCATTTCCCCTTTGTCTTCACAGTAAACTGTGGAAAAGTCTTTCTGGTGGTCTTCTAAAAGAAAAAATTGCTGTCTCAACAAAGAGAGCATTTTAAGTCAGGGGCCTGTTGGAGAGCTACTTGCAGTAGGGAAGCAAACACTTGTGAAAGAGCTCTTACTGCCAGCACTGTAATGGGGGTGGCTATTGCCTGAGTGAATTTCATGTGAAGAGGGAATGACTGGAGGTTGGTTTTTCTCACATTTTGAGACTAGGATTCTCTAGATACCGTGTGGGTGCAGGACTCTGGGCTTGGCCTTCCCCAAAGGCCAGATTTTAAACCCTGGACTGGGATTTTGAGAATTTCACAGGTGGAAGGAAGAGGGTTTATGCCTCTCTTTGGAGTTGAAGAGCTAAGTCACCATGCTTTTCTCCCTGTCTCTTCTCAACAGGTCTATTTGCTTTGAGTTTGTGCTTTCATGCCTCGTTCTGTTAGAACCCAGAGCAGAGAGAAAATTCACATTGCAGGAATTTTAATTCACTTCCTTTTGTCTGGTTTTTGCCTTTGTAAATGGGTGCACAGGCTCTGAAGTGCCTCTCTCTGCCTTTCTTGCTGTCATAATGTAAACTGTGTCCTATGTGAAATTAAAATGTGCATTCAGTGCTCATGTTTTTCTAGTAGAGGTAGCACCCTTTGCAGAACAGCCCTTTGTACAACCTCCTCCTCTGGAAAACCAATACAGAAAATCTCCAGGGCAGTTCATCAAAACAAATGTATGAAATCTTTTCCTAAAATTAGGCCCTTCCTCTGTATGCACACAGACATGTTCCTGTAAGGAAATTTCCAGAGACATATCTGACAAGCATTTCCTTCTGTGCTCCATGTAATGAAAATCTTCTGCTTCGTTGATTTGGGATCAACAGTTCTTGCTTTAAACATGAGCTTGGACTTATATTCCACTAACAGAGTATTTTCATTCTGGGTTTCAGGAAACACCTTATGCAGGCAGGAATTCTTAACAACACCCACATTTGACAAGTGTGCCTGAAGTCATTCAGATGCTCAGAAGTGAAGTTTGCTTCTTTTGCACCTGGATATAGGATCATAGCTTCACAAGGCTTTCACTAAAGGAAACTACTGAAGTTAAAGATTTATTAGCTGTCTTTAAGCTGCTGATCCTGTGGTAGTTTTGTGCCTTTTGAAGGAGTATATGTGTAATTCCCCCTCACAAAGAATACTTCCTGCATCACTGTCCCTGCAAAGGAGCAGGAGGAAAGCCTCACGGCCACCCACTCTCTCAGTGTACCAGAAAGAAAAAGAGGCTCACAGAAGGACCAAAGCCTGCTGGTGAGCTAATCTCAATATCACCTGATTTTCCTCTGTTGAACAGAGGAGGAGCCCAGTCCAGTCCTCCAATCATAGCCCTCTTGGATTTGCTCCCATTTTTAGACTTAAATGCATATTGGTTGTGTTTACCAGCTTCAGGGAGTGCTTCAAGTGATCCTCAATACATCACACATCTCCCTTATCAGTTTACCTTCTTCCACCTGCAAACTCTGTGATGTTACTCCTTTTCCTGTCGAGTGCAGTCAGTGAGTGTGGCCTCCTACTTACCCCTTGACTGATTTTCCTGTGACCTTGCAATGGTTTAGTCATGGAATGGTCATGGAATAGACGGATGTGACACTTAGTTCTGCTGCTTTCTCCATAGTTCTGCACGTTCAGCATTAGGGTTGGGTTCTGCCTGTCATGGTGGTGCTGGGCATCTCACTGACTTCAACAAAACCATGATAGTAGTGAGGTGATTCTTGTGTTGTGTCAGAGGTCAGAATCTGGCACCTAGTAACTTCCCCTCTAGAGAATAAACATATATACACACACACACACACACATATATATATATATATATGTGTGTATATATAGGGCTTTTTTCGTTTCCCACCTACCTTTCCTTTGCACACGCCTTTCCTCAGGGAATTTCATAAATAAATTACCAATGATCTAGGCATAGAGGAGCAGACTGAGGAGTAGGATTTAAAAATAGCTTGATGCCTGTAAAATGGATCATTTTCACAGTTAAACTATTTTTGCTCTTGTCTCAGAGGAATGTTGAAAGTGGAAGGAAAATGTTTTTGCAACAAAAATTATTGGCAATTTTCAACAAACACAAAAGTATTGGAAGTACTTGGGGTTTTGTCTTTCTGAATTCTACCAATGTGAAAGTTGAACCAAGATACATAGTTGTTTCCACCAAGTTCAATTTTAGTATTTGTATGTGTTCTTTGGGCTCTGTTATTTTTTTTGGAAAATCACAATCGTCTCTTTAAAAATGTAAATGCAAATGGAAGATTTAAATAAAGGGCTTGCCTTGCTTTTAGAAAGCCTGTGCATGAGCTAGTTTGAGAGCAGGGAGCAGTCTAACACAGCAGTTCAGAACCTGGCACAGGCTGCAAACTTTCCCAGGAAGCAGCAGGGCAGATTTACTGTGTGTGGGCATCCCCACGCTCGCCTGTGATCAGTTGTTTAATCATGACACTCTTTTTTGATTGCCTGATGGCTGTTGTATTTTGGAAAGAAAACACGAATGAATCAGATTCTCTTATGCTTCCAGCCAGACAAACATCCCAAATCCCACAAAGTTCTACTTGGTCTCCCATGAGTCTCTGTAACTATGAGGAACAGAAAAAGAATTGCTTACAAAAATAAATGTATTGCAAGGTGAATCCAGCTCAGTGTTCTCTTGGTTCTCTTGCGGGTTACAGGCTAGCAGTATCATTCACATTGCAGTAATTCACACACAAGTTTTCAGTCAAACTTAAGAAAGGTCAGGTTAAGATGTTCAAGCATCAGTCCCAGGTGGTACCCACATCTTGTGTTAGCAGTTGCTTTGGAGAGCCCAAGGCAGGCAGGAGCTGAGCTGGCAGATTCTCTGGGATTGGCCCGGGAGCTGTGATTTTAGACTGTGACAAAAACTTGTGGTTTTGTGTTTTGATTAACTATCCCCAGTCTTCACTCCTTCATTCATGCCATCCAATGTGTTATGGCATCCAAATCAGGGGACTGATTTAGCTGAGAACCTGTTCTCCAAAGAAACACTGGGCTGGGAGGGTTGTGCTTCAGCTGAGTGGTATTGTCTGCCTGCACAACCCGCTGTGTGGCACAAAGCAGGCGTGGTGCTGCCACGGGAGTGACAGGGCAAGGGCTGCTGCTCTTGCAGAGCTTGCTACCTGTTATTTCCAGATGAAAAGGCTGTGGTATTTGCTGTGGGAAGAAGAACAGTCCATGGCTTTGGAGGATGTCTAGCAGGACAGTCACACAAGAAGATACCCTTTATCTTGGAGATTGTTCTTTTCATCCAAAAACAATTGGCTGCTGCCTTTCAGTTTTGCAGCTAACCTTTGCAGGCATTGCTGTATCAAAGATCACAGTTTAGATTAATTATATCTCTGTTTAGACCTGTTGCTCTTTACACTATGATGGATGAGGGGAGACAGGCTTTTTTTACCTGTTAAGCTTGAGGGTGACAGATAAACTGCTAGTCACTGCTCTCAAGTCTGATAAACCACCCATCCGGTCTGCCCTGTTGCTTCACAATAGACTGCTTTTTTCTGAATTGAAATATCAGATGAAGAAGAAATTTAAACACACTATATATTACTTCAATAAATATATTGAAAAGCATTTATGCACAAGATTTTGTCCTCTTTATTTTCTGAGGTTCATAGTTGGAGTTTTGTCTCAGCCTGTGTTGCCACGCTGCCAGGTTACCTTTCAGAAGGCACATTGTCTAACACATAAGAGTTGAGCAGTCCTGCAGGAGGATTATAGGTACTGACAGACATGGTCCTGCACATGGAATCCAGGTATGTCAAATATTTGTATTTCATTCTTCAAGGATTTCAGAGCCCTTTATTTGGATGGGTGTTGCTATTGAATTGAGCTTCTTAGGAAGGTTGAGTGAGATGTCTGCATTTCTCTTCACTTGCAAAGAGGTTACATGATTCATTGAATGACATTCAGCAAGTCCTTGTCATTCACTGTCCTCTCAGCTCTGCTTCCCCTTCTGATATCCAGCCATGGTCAGAGATGTCTGATGTTTATCAGAGATTAATATGTTAGTTTAGGCAGGCGATACTGCTATAAATAAAGTATGAACTTGTAATTGGAATTGATCCCATTTTTGTAGCTGAATGAATTGCCATCTCTCTGCTCATCTGCATAGCCTGGAAGTTTTCACATTCTTAAATATTTTTTACAGGAGCCACTTAATGCTAATGTATTTTATTGTATTGGGAGAATGGTAGAAACATGAACATAGTTGCTTTCAGCAGTTTAGCTGATGAATGGTAACTCAATAATTCTCTGTAGCTCAAGCATCACATTATGTGAATACACTTAAATTTCATTTTCTGGCTTTGTCTGCAATTCTTGAGATACTCTTCTTGGTTCCTAGCAAAAGACCAGCTGGTTCCTTCTGTTGGTCCTTTGCTTCCTTGAAGCTGCTCTCAGTGCTGCTTTCTGTCTCTTGAAACCAAGCGTGCCTGGTTTCTGCCCACTTGAGAAGGCAGAGAGAAGGCAGGTATGCTTGTCCTGAACAGAGCGGCAAACCCAATGAACATCATGGGATGTTTGTTACACAAGAGAAGGTAATTTTTCAGCAAAGTATGGGTTTTGTTCATTTCCTGATGGGAACAAGTCTCTACAGTTTCATCCTAGTCCATTCACTCTTACAGTGGTAACCTTTGCAAGCCACACGATGCCTCAGCTGGAATATCTGCAGCCCAGTGAATGGAAGGCATAGGGGGCTTTATGCCATGAGTCAAATTTAGCTGCTGTGGTCATTTACTATCAGAATTTCAGTATGGATGGGTCAACTTCATCTAGATCAACTTGATCTTTTGTGGTATTCTGTTTGAAATGGTGTAGGGTCCTCCATTTAGCAAAGGTTGTTAAATAGGTTGAAAAGTTAAAAAAACCAAAGGGATGTTAAAGGTCCTAGTAACATGAAGCTGAAAAAGAGGTGCCAAATACAAACTCTCCAGAAGAGTTGGAGTTGTGAATCCTCTCCAAGCTCCTGTGCTTCTTGGTTTGTGTGATGTTTCCAGGGGGTTACAAGTGAGGGTGACCATGAAGTTACATCGCTGTGCTGAAAGTATTTCTTAGTTAGTTTTAAATCTCATTTCCTTTGAATTTCCCGCAAAACTTTAGTTTGCTCCATGTACAGGCTTTGCAGCTAAATGTCAGCAAATGCCAAGATAAAATGAAAGTAGAAGGGGAAAAAAAACCGGAAAAGCCAGAAAAAGAAGGCTGAGAGTAGTTGCCATTTAAAGGAAAAAAATCCAAAAACCAAACAAAACCCAACCACAAAACCCATAAGGGCTGTAGAGTGTCCATGTGTAATGGTCATGAATGTTGCAATTCTCAAGACAGCACTGCAATTGTGAGTAACACTGTGGATCTCTTGGTGGCGAGTGTGCATGGACATCTTCAGAAGAAACTCAAATGATATGTAATATTGCCAATGTGACCTTTGAGGAAAATCTCTGAAGACACGTGTTTGTTAGCAAATGTTCCTCCTCCATCCAGTTTGACCAAGTTTGTCCCCTTCCCACATGCTGTAGAGCAGCTGCAGAGACCAGCTCTCCCCTTTCACAGCAGAGGGGGTGAAGAAGGTGCAGTTCCTCCTTGCTCCATGTCCTGCTGCTCTGTGCTGCACCACAGGCTGGTGCTCCATGGGGCAAGCTCTGTGCAGGGAGCCCTCATCTCTGGCACTGCATCCCTGAGGTCCAACAGAGAGCACTTCTGCCCTCCCGCCTGGGAAATGCCAACTGCTGAGACACTGAATATTCAAGCTGAACTTGTAGCTTAATACAAGGGTGAGAAGTCAAAAGGAGTGCTTTTTGCTATATCTTTCTCTTGCAGTATTTTTTTAAATGGCTGAGTTGTGCCAAAAGATACAAGTTGCCTTTGAAACAATTTTTGGGTGTAAATGTGATATTTCCTCCACTAATCACACTTTCTTCAGATGAAAGATAGTAGAGTTGTCTAACTACTTTGCTGGAGTAGTTACTCCAGAATTAATTAGATCTGTAGTGGTAGTTTTTAAAATTCTTTTCTTTTTCTTTTCTCCCTGTTATGTTCTAAGCTGGTTTAGCATCTCAGTTTGAGTGTGAAAATGTTCTAAAAAGTGGAAGATCAGTGATTTATATGTAGTACCCAGCATCCTTCTGCCCAGTCCTCATTTTATTTTGAGTTGATGTCATAAGAGATACTTAAGTGCAGAGAATGTACTGGATTTTTTTTTTCTCAGAACATTAAAAATCCATGCTAATTTCATTCCTGCTAATTCTCAGTCTCAGGACAGCTTTAATTAAAATTAAAATGACACAATATTTTTAGTGTGGCTAGTGTGTAATTGTGGCTAATTTTTTTATTATTAATTTTTTATTCTTGAAAATTCATGTGATAGTGTGCTTATTTCTATCTTCTCTAAGCAAAAGCAAGCCACTCACTGCCTTTAGCCAGATGGATTTCAGAGCAGCCTAGTCTTATATGGTAGTGACTCAACAACTTACTAAACCCAGTTAGCAACTTTATAGATCGTGACTCAAAGTATCTCGTAGTTAAATTTCGTAACAGCCCCACTTAGATTATCTCACATCCTCCATGTAACTGTTCATTAAAGGCAGTCATGCCTTCTCTCAGCAAAGGAATGATTCACCATTAATATTTCTAAGTCTTGATCCCCACATGCTAGTTTTTTTCCAACCTTGCTTTTCCATGTCCAAAAGCCACCAGTCAGCTTGGGCTGATGTCCCACCGTACAGGGGAATAGTTGAAGGCAATGATTTTGATCAGAGTAGTCTTTCATGGCAGTAACTTCTTAAGCATTTTTGCTATATTTGATAAAATACTGAGAGTATTACAAACACAGTCCTCCTTTCTGAAGATGTGCATTATGTTTGTCAGAAGGGACAATTTCACTAGCACAGAATGAAATCTGTTCTAGAACAGAGGCCTGGCACACAGGTGCTGTGAAGGGACCCTACATACATACAATCAGCTCAGACTACTGACCTCAGGCTTATCTGATGGCAAAAGACTTCGCAGTGTTGCAAAATTCTGTCATAGCAGTTTTTGCTTACCTCTTCTCATGCTGTCCTGAACACATTCATTCATTTCCTAACTAAACTGGTGTATCATCATTTTTAAGAAGAGGATCTGACTGGCTGCTTCTGCTCATAAGTTTTTAAAACGTTGTTACCAAGGGACCTGTCCCTCTTGTTTTGTGAAACGTCAGCTGAATCCTCAGTTGGCAGAAAAAGATGTCATCCAGTTGCCTTCAGTGGGAATAGGTCAGGAGCTTTGACTCAGCAGCTTTTGGGGACAGCCAGACAGGGTTTTTTTCCTCTCCCTTATATCTGAGTCTCATTTTGATGTATAGCACAGTTTTACATGAACTTCAGGAAAAAAAGGAGG
This sequence comes from Pycnonotus jocosus, assembly GCA_013400435.1. NCBI lineage: Eukaryota > Metazoa > Chordata > Aves > Passeriformes > Pycnonotidae > Pycnonotus > Pycnonotus jocosus. The sequence continues at coordinate 324,542 of VWYP01026933.1, read as the reverse complement.
ATGTGCCTTACAGTTTATGTGGATTCAGTGAATTACTAGCTTGTGATTTTAGCCCTTGTTTCCACATGTTTTTCCTGGCACCCTAAGTCTTGCTTTGTGCTGTTCTCACCCCTGCACTGTGCTGGCAGAGTGTCTGGGGAGGCCGTTCAATGGCTCACATTGGGAATTTGGTCATTTTTCAACCCCATCAGCTTGCTATTGTGGTTCACACATGTGCAGCCACTCAGGTAGATGTGCTGGTTTAGGTGCAGTAGGGCAAATCTAAGAGGCACATGGAGATGGGATTGGAGAAGGATTTGTGCAAACAGCACTGCTACTCAGTTTTATTGCCTCACCCAGGTGCTACTGAAATGTTTACCCAGTTTGTGGAAAACAAAGTAGATACAGACTCAACCTTTAAAAAACAAAAGCAGCAGCAACAAAACTGAAACATTGATCCAACACAGTATGGATCTAACCATGGGCTTTGTAGGTGGATGTTGAGCCTCATCCAGATTCTTTCTATGCTTCCCTGTGGAGTTTCTGTGATGTGTTGTGAGATATACAGAATCAGAACTGAGATCTGTTGACATACAGGAGACTAAGTTTGTCCCTGCTAGTGCAGATGTGCCGGTAATATAAGAAAGCTTTTATCCAGCTTAGAAGTGCTTATAAATGTTTTGGCTATTCAAGCCCATGCAACCTGTGCTTTGGACTGATGCTTCAACTTCTATGATGGGTTTATTGCAGTCAGGGGTGAGATTCTTTTAACCTTTTCCCAAGTGGGTGCTAAAGTGAAATCACAATAGCGTCAGGTATCATGATATAGTGTGGATGAAAAGTGTATGGGTTTCAGGAACAAGTTCTGCAGATGTCTCTCTTTCTCTACTTCATGCTGCTCAGCAATCTGATTTTACTGAGTTGTCCAAACTGTCTCTGTGTCTTCACCTCTTGGTAGAAACTACAGTGCAAAATGTCATAGGGTTATTCTAGTCTCCATCTTCTTCTCAATAAGAGCTACGGTGTAACTTCTGACATCTCTTCCATTTTAGGGAAGTGAATTCTCTCACTGAATGAACACACGTGGCACCTGTGTTGGTTCAGCTGTGTCTGCAGAGAGAAGATGTCACTGGCTGGGGAGTTTGTCCATGTGAATGCAGTGGAGAGACACTGTGGATGCAGAAGGGAGCATGAATAGCTCTGCAACCCTCTCAGCACTGAATGTCCAATAATTTTCATGCTCTTTGATACTGAGTATGCTTTCAAACATAATGTTAGGATACCAGCCATCCTGGCTAGGTGTGTCAAATTAGGCAAAGTAGAGAACAAACTCTGCTGATCTTAATGGAGTGAACCTCCTGAGGACACTTGGCAGGGCAACTGTTCAGGTGCAACTTCCTATAATCTCAGAAGGAATGTCTCCTTCCTTTTATGTTACTGTAATTCAGATGAAGAAGGTCTACAAGCAGAGATGATGGTGTTTAAGGTCATGCCACCAAATTGTTGCATCTAATGTATAATACCAGTCATGTCTTCTATAACTCTAAAGTCAGTAATGTAAGAATAACTTGGATTCATTTCAGTTAGCAATCTGAGTTAATGGTTGCTCAGTGTGACCTACACTGAATTACCTACAAATAAGGCAGCTTGTGGGACTAGGGTGCAGGAATCTGTGTCATTGAGTCTTTCTTCTGTGATCCAGAGAATCATGTCAAGAATGTGATCTCTTTTTGAGGGGAAGGGAGAGTATACATCTAAACTTGGTTAAGAGGCTCTCCAGTTCAGGGAAGAACAGACTGCAGTACATTCAAAAGTAATATGTGCCCCCATTAAGCCATTCTTTGTTACTGTACAGGATAAGTCATAAATAGTTTATTTGTTCCTTGGCAACTTCATATTTCATGTAAGAACAGAAGAACATGTATGCAATGGCACTTTTATGAGATCAACATTTAATCCCTGAAAATGATTTAGTAAACATCAAGGATTCCCAAAAACTAGCGGTCTTATCAGTCTGAACTTGGGAAGGTTAATAAAAAAACTTAGCCTTTGCAGCAATGGCTAGGAATGTATCACAAAATCACAAAATATTCTGAGTTGGATATACACACTTACATACACATATTCTTATACAAGTAGATGGGGTTATAATGGTGGCTTCTCATCCTGTGCTGTGGAAGGCAGCGTAGGTAGGTAAAATGAGAGGCACCTCCTTCCTCACAGCTATTGTCTACATAAGGAACAGGCTCAGTAGGTGAATACAGAACAGCGAGTGAGTGAGAATGGGGAGGCCAGGATGACATGTAGGAATATGAGGGAAACATGGCTGCTTATTCAGAGCATTGTATTGCGGCTCCACAAGTTGAGGTTTCTGTGTTTCTATTATGAGATTAGCTGTTCTGCAGTATATCCTAGGACATACCACTTCCTCTGTATTTTTTCAGTCTCACCACCTGCAACAGGGCATAAAGTTGATCAGCTTCTGTGTCAGAAGGCCACAGTCCCCAGAGCAGGGCCAGCCAGGCAATCTGGATTTAAGGATTGGTGTCGCAGATGTCTCCTAGTCCCTGGACTTTCCAAAATTGATCTGGGGTGAAGAATCTCAACAGGCGTGTTTCCAGCATTGTTTTTTTTAGAAGAAAGACTTCGCCCTTATTTTAAGATTGTCTGTGGTTTAATGTGAACTTGGAAAGCTGAAAGCAAAGGGTTAACCTCTTGATATAAACTCAGAAATGTTTAAAAGAAAGAATGCAGTTCAGCCTATCAAAGATACACAGCATCTTCTGTGGCTGTTCCTTAGAGCTTTCCTAAGGCATCTCTCATCCCTGAAGCAAATGGGCCAAGCAGTTGAGTGACATTCTCCCTTTGGGATGCTGTCATATAGAGTGGACTTTTCTGTGTCGTTTGCTTGTTTATTTTGTTTGTTTGCTTTGTTGACTTAGTGAAAGGTAACTGAGCAGCACTTTGCTTTCCAATGCTCTATTTCAACACTGGACTATAAGGCTAATGATTGCTGGTCTAAAGAGGTTACATCACTTTCAGGGTATGAAACAAATATGGGATGTGTGTTAAGTTGGAGCTATAGGGAGCTATCTTTGCTACTCAAGTATCTTTCTGCATTTTAAAGACTGTTACATTATGTTATGCTAAAGAGTTGAAGAGTACTGCCACCTAGTTCATCCTCCTACTCCAAAACAGGATCATCTCTACTTATAGCATTCCTGACAGACACTTGTATAACCAGTCCTTTAAGACTTCCAGCAAAGGGGACTCCAACCGCCTTTCCAAGTGAATTTTCAAGCTGAACATTGCTGCAATATGAGCTCACTACTTTTGTATCCACCTGCTAGCGAATGTTGATGAAAGATTAGTACCTAACTCTGTGCAGCAGTACTTTAGGTATTTAAAGCATGTCTTCATGCTTCCTGTTCTCTAGGCCGAGCCATCTATATTCTCTCAGTCTTAACCTCGTAACTTGTGTTGTCCAGTGACATCACAGGTTCACCTTCAGCTCATGGTTCTGTGTGGTCCTTAGATGCTTTGTGCAGTGCTGCTTTTCACCCAGCTTTCACTTAGTCTGGTTGAATTGAAACTTCAGCTTTTTCAGTTGATCTGTATCCTCCACCTTTTTTAGTTTGTCAGGATTATTCTAACCTTGTCTTCAGTTATACTTAATATTTTACCAACTTAATGTAATATACCAATTAACAAACACTTCTGCTGTGTCACCTCTTCCATTAGTGGAAAAGTACTCCATCATCCAGGAGCCAGGTTGAAGAACCCTACAAGAATGATCCTTCAGATTTGGCTGAACTGGGGATAACTGCTCCCAGAAACAGCAAGTTATTGACAAGTACTGCAGCTACTTGCAAGATCACCTTTTTGTAGCAATCATCAGTATTGATCACCAGTTTTCTCATCCATCTGTATTCAGTTCCCTTTATGGCAAAATGTTTAGGAAGACAGATTTTTAATATCTAATTTTATTAACTGGATTTAGTATTTTTCTTGGTTTTTTCACTTTTCATTATAATGCTTAATTTTTTTTCCTAAAATTTTGCAGCTTTGTCTGAAACTACTTGCCGCTGCCAGTTTTGTGACATATTGACCTTAGACCATTTTTTCTTACCTGTTTTAACTCCCTGTGAAGATGTATATGCACCTACTCTCCATACTACTTCCTGCAATTTATCATTTCACTTATTGATTATCGATTTATTAGCCTGTTATCCCTTTATAGATGGAAATTAGGTTGTTTCAACTGGATTTAATCAATACATCCATGTTTTCTATTTTTTTTTTACTTTTTTTCTTTTAATTTTCACTCTGTGTTTACAAATAATTTCACAGATTTACAGAATAATCTGAGTTGGAAGGGACCCACAAAGAGAATCAAGCTCAACTCTTAAGTCAATGGCCCGTGCAGGGATCAAACCCACAATCTTGGCATTATTAACACCGTGCTCCAACTAACTGAGCTAATTAGCTACATCAGAGTTTTTTTGGGAAATTAAAGTAAAAGCAAATGGTTCATAGTTTCTATGGCTTCCTAGCTTTGGGGATTTTTTCCATTTCCAAAAATAAGCACTCCAACCTTTTTGAAACATTTGTTACCTTACTTTTCCTCCATGAACTCTCAAAGACAACTGATAACAGCCTTGAGATTTCTTCTGCTCATTCCTGAAGTGCTTTATGGCAAAGTTCATGTCTTGGACAATTTGAGAACATTTGGTTTACTCTGATGCTCCCTGTGAATTCCTTATTCTGGGCTGATATCTTATTCCTTGTTATTTGTTGATAGTAATTCCTGCTAGTGGGAGGATTGCTTGCCCTTTTTTAGTAAAGTCATAGCAAAAATGGTATTTTGATCTTCCTAGTGTAATGTCTCAGTGGCTTGCTTTCCTTTCTTGAGTGGCAGACCCATGATCTTGTTTTACTCACAGAATGATGCGTTTCATTTTGTGCCCTGGCCTTTTAATCTTCATGCCTACAGGGTGTTTTATTGCATGATGCTCATATTATCTCACTGTAGGAGGTGTGCACTATGCATACTTCCTATCATATACACATTTCTCATTTTCATAAAGAGCAACCATAATATTAAGGGGGCAACATGCCAAACATGGCAGCTAGAGTTTTCCAAATGAATGCTCATTTTGACAGCTGTGAAAGTTCTGGCCAGTGCACCTCGTTGGCAAATGTTGTCATTTTTTGACTAGTTTCAGTAGTGCTGCAATATTTTCCCCATTGTTCCATTCAAAATAACCAGGAAAACCTCACCTACAAGATCCAGACTCTTTGTCTCTCATCATGGTCCAAATGTATCACCTGTACAAATGGGATCTGACAAGAGAAAAGCCTGACAGTTTTCCAGTGTGTTAACAGTAGTTTAATCTGCTGGCCAGTAGTTCTCCTTACTCTGAGGACTTTCTCTGAGTTGTCTTTCCAAGGCAGCAGCTGTCAGAAAAACGGTCAGAACAGGTTTCTTGTGGCTGTCGGTGTGGAACCACTCTGCCCTCAGGGAGGGAAAGTGGTGGATTTCTGCATCTCCAAAACAAATCCAGTTAGCCAGATTAAGGCTCATAAAACCTGACAATTCTGAGAGGGAAAATAACTTATGAACTGGAAGGACATAGCAAGCAACACTTAATTGTGCAAGTGGCTGCAGGTTTTCACCAGCTTTGGCAGATACTGTAAGCAGCCCCATTGAGAAACCCCCTCTCTTTGCACACACATAGTTACAAATGTTTTTAAGTTGCCTTCTGGTGCTGCAGACTGACCAGTGGGGCAGGTGCTTTGAATGTATTACTTTACCTCAAAAAAAAAGAAAAAAAAAAGGGTCAGGGGGAAGTGATTTCTTTAACCTCTGCTTTCGGTTTAAAAGTTCCTCTTGTCTTCTAGTCTCAGACTAACTCAGCTGTTCCTGGTGATTTCTTGTCCCCATCCTGTTTTCTCCTGGTTTGGGCTTAGTTTATCCTAATGGCTTTGGTTATCCTCATGTTGTCTCTCCACTCTTCCCTGCCCTGTCCACTCTGTATTGGATGAGTTGCTTTTTCCTGCCATAGCCTGTTTTGGTTTCCAGGACTGCTGTACAATTTGCGGTAAAGAAGAGTGACTGGAAGTGTGGGTGAATGGGAAGGGTAACTTGAAAGAAGAGTGGCTCAAAGGGTCTGTGCCTGCACTTGTCCAAGCCCCCTCTCTCTCATCAGTTTTCTGTGGGACCTTGGACAAGTCATTTAGATTCTTACCTGAGTCCAGAGCCGTGTCCATCTTTACTTTAACTCACAACAAGTGTAAAAGGACCTTAAACACCTACCTCCTGGTGAGGACAAAACCACTAATCTCAGTGATGAGATTTATACGAGAGTCTAAAACAGCATTGAGGCCTTCCCATGCACTTGTCTGTCATCTAGACCCTGATTTCTAATAGTGCTCAGTGGAGATACATCCAAACCAGCTGTCATTGCCATCCATCTTCATTTCTTAGGAGAATGAATTGTTTTAAATTCTCATATAAATTCTCTTTCTACTTGATTATGAAATATGTTTTAATTTGACAGCAATGTTATTTTTAGTAATACTTTTTGTAGCCTTTAGTATTAACATTTAGTTGGCAGAAAAAACTGCTAAATATTTATACTTCTCATCTTTGATCTTTCACTCAGAAGAACTGAAAAGGTATCACACTTAACATTTTTATTATAAATATTTTAGAAAGCGTTTTAAAGAGTCCAAGTTCACCTCTCATGTTGGATTTGTTCAGAATGTTGGGATAGGTTGTCACTCTTAAGTACAGGTAGTTGCCAATGGTTGGAAAGCTTAGAGTGATCCTGCTATGGCTAAGGACCAAGAATGGAATTATTGACATCACTGTTTGATAGGAGGAGGGCCAAAGCTTCTTGCATCCTCTTAACTCGCACGCTGTGGCTCAGAGGGAGATGAATACAATGTCTTGGCACAAGAAGCACAACTCTACCAAGTGTGTCTTCCAGAGCTGCTCTTCACAAACAGGTTGTGTCCCTCATCCTCCCCAGTACAGCCAGTTGCCCTGGAAGGGCACAACAGGGTTGTGAATGAGATACCCAAGTCACAAAGTTCTGCCAGACCCACAGAGCTTGTTGCTGCCAGAGATACCTTCTTCCACTGCTAAATTACCAGGGATTTAGGAGGTCAAGAAAAATGTGGAGAAAGCAGGAGAGCCAGCAATGGCAGAAAATATGTTGATTTATTATGGGTTTACTCACTGAAAATGTGATTTTTTTTCTAAGAATTTCCTGGTTGGTAGCCAAAATGCTTCAGCTGCCAGCACTACCAGGACTTCCAGGTAATGTGTGCTGCTGTTCTCCTCAGTGTGTCAGTATCAGCTATGCCAGCCAAGTTTCTTTTCCAGACAGAGTAGATGATCCATCATAGGAACTTTTTGCCTTGGCCTCTCATGGGAAATGCAGTCCTACCATGGTTTCTGAACTAAACAGGGAAGGAGAAAGTCAAGAAACTTAGATGGCAATTCCCCCAAGACACAATATCCAAATTGAGTTGTTTTGTTCTTTTGTTTGCTCAGTTAGAGAGTGTTTAAGTCTCCAGTGATCAATTTTTAAACAAATAATGAAAAGTATTACTCTTTGAATTTTATTTTGGGGAAAACAAGATTAGACTTTGAAAAGCCTTTGACATTACCTTTTTCAGTCAAACTTGGGAAAAATGAAGCCAAATAAAACCCTGTGCTGTTCACAGAGCAGCTATACTGTCCTGTCTCATGCTGAGACTATCATTTTTTTTCTCTTACTTTCAGCATCCAATTATTTTTCTATGTTTAGTACTAAAAATAAGTCACAAGTACTTTACCAATCAACCTTCTCTTATTTGCCACTGCAGTGGGTAGAAGTTATTTCACTAGATTTTGTATGTATGTATCAGAAAGTTTTCTTTCTCCCATCTTTATTTCACCTGTGCAGTCCTTGTATCCTGTCATGGTGATAAGTCTGAATTAAAAATAGGGGGTTTGTACCTTATTCTGAGTCCCACAGGTTTGCACATGTTCTGATCTTTGTGTGCATGGCTTTCTTTCATTGCTTAAAGGCTCAGCCTTGGGAAGTTGAGAGACTCATTCCATGCATAGTGTTGAATTTATGTGGCATGGTGAGTGCTCTGCAGTTACTCCGCTCAAAGTTAGGCAATTCTTGAAGATATTCAGCCTCTAGCCTACTCTTGAACTTTCCTGGATTTAGAGCAGGATTTTGAACTGAATCCCTCAATGGACTGGTGAGCCCCTAAAAGCAGAAGAGGCCCAGCGTGAAGTGAATGCACAAAGTTCAGCTTGCAAGAGGAACAACTCTCAGTTGCATCCAGCTTTAAATTCACATGAAATGGATTTGTCAGTATTGGCACTGATCAAATGTGATGGGAATTCTGTCCCCTGTGTTTGATAGATGATTTTCCCAAAGAGATGGAGATTGGAGGACAGGCAGCCATCACTGATGCTGGAATCCATCCCCTTGGGAAATGGTTTCATGCCTGGTTTACAACCATTGATCGTTGCCTTCTTCAAGGAATTAATGAGTCACTGTTTTTAAAATGAAAAGAAAAAACACAGTCCCAAATCCCAAGACTTTGTAGGGTTTTTTCTGCCCTTTGGTGGCAGCAAAAGTCTGTGTCACAGTTAGCTTATGATCCTGTGGATACTCTAGATTTTTTTTTTAGTATAATGGGGAATGGTACTTTTCTTCTTCACCCTAGTGATATTTCATTGCTGCCTACATGTAATGGATTCCATTACTTCTGATGCTGTGAGACTTAAGAGCTTTTTAATAGGAAGTGCTTGGATCTGAGATGGGTTATCCATATCCTTGGCTGGTTACTGAGAGGACTGTAACAGTGCACAAGGGAAATACTCTCTCTGTTTCTTGTATAACTCGGTCTGCTTGCAAAAGTTCCCTCTGCTTGGGAGCTGGCAGAGGAGAGCCCTGCACTGCTCCTGGAGGTTCTTTTGTTGGCCTCTGTCAACCAACCAAGGTGATCTGGTGAAATGAGAAAAGGTCTTTATGGGCCAAAAGTGCTCGGCTAAAGCACAACTAATTGCTTGAACTGTTCCATTAAACATTTAGTGAGTACCTCAACAGCCAGGAAGCTTTTAAGTGGAGCCTGTGAAAGATTTTTTTTTTTCAGTATTTATCTATTTGTATCTGTTCCTGCATGAAATAAATTAGTTGATAGATTTAGACAGAAAAGGGAAATAATGATCGAAGCTTTTGAATTAATCCAACGTTTTTGAATACCGGACAATGATTTTGATTGTACTTATGGCTAGCTAACAGTGTCCAGTGACTGAGAAGCTGAAAGTGCTTTCATTTTTCATCCACCTTTCACTGTCTTAACTAGAAGATGTTATTTATGTCCTTTGCCATTGTATCCCATACTGTGCTCTTTCTCTCTCAATAATCTGGCTATTAACAGAATTTAGACTTTTTTTTTCTACATGAAGAGAGAAGCTTAAAATGGAATTAATACTAAAGACAGAATGAAAAGGTCAAGCAGGTTTCAGGTTTGGTATTCAGATACAGATTTTACCAAGTCCAATTAGAAAAGAGCAAAAAGTCCATTACTGTCTCAGTTTTATGAAACAGAGGAACAATATTTCAGTCCAATCATCAGTCAGTGCATCTCTTTTGAAGTGACCACCAAAAAAATCCAATAAAGTGGATGCTCTCAATATGCACATCTTGGTCTGAACTATTTTTAAGCTGAACCACCCTTCTGCTGGTGGAGGTGTCAGCTGGAGCAGGTATGCAAGAAAAATTACCATTTCCTGCTTTCTATGGGTTTAAAACAATTCTTTCATCTGGAGGTGATCTGGTGCCTTTCACTGGCATCAATATCACCTTAAACAAAAACATGTCCCTTTTTAAGAATATGCTGTGTGTACAATGTGTTATTCCAGAGAGATGAAGTATTAGCATTTGAAAGGACAGATGAGAATGCATATTTTGGAAAGACCTTTGTTCAGAGAATTACTGCTATATTCTATGTGCATATCACCATGGTAATTGAAATATTTGCCACAGATGAGAAGGTATACAGCACAAGCCTTTTTCCATTTTCCATGATGTGGTTTCTGGCAAAGAGTGCTATTTTTCAGTTTAAAATTTATGGTAGGATATTTAGCAGTTGTGCCTACTATCATAGAGATGGATGTGGTTTGAAAGCATGAAACAAAAAGGAACGGGTTATTACATCTTCTTCTTGCAGTTTAATACTCTTTCCCGTTTCCACTTAAAATCTGAACCATTCTGGAACTGCTGGAGCCACAAAGCAAAACCAAAGCTGTGCTCTCTGCATGGCTTTGTCAATTAGGATGCTGGTACCATGAAATAGGGGTTTTTTTGTTTCTTCCCATCATCACTGCTTTCAGGACATTGTTGCAAACAAACAAACCTTTCTCTCCCCTGAGGTCATTCCATGCATGTGATCTCTGTGAAGGGTGTAGCAGTCACTGAGTACTGTGTGAAGATTTATGAGAGGGAATTACATGATGAATCTTTGGAGGGCATATAGGTTATACATTTCCATGCCAGGGATACCCTCAAGGAACCTCATTAACATGACTCACTTAACAGAGAGAAAAAAGTCTCAAATGCTTGCAGTACCATGTGTGTAGATCTTTCATTTTAAATAGTATTCTGCAGGAAAAGATGCAGTGTAGATATCATGGCGAGTAGTACTGCTTAGTGAACTGCTCGGGATACAAAAGGGATGGTACTCTTTTTTGCTCTATCATGCTGTGGCTGACTGTTGTCTCTAGTTTTCTGTTCCTCAAAGTAAATCCAGCTCTCTAGAAAAATGGCTGGTTCTGTGTCGTCCTCACAACTTAAGAGCAGGGGTAGCCTCCATACAGAACTCTCTGTGCTTCTGTGCTTTATTTAAGGCAGATGGGAAGTAGACCACAGTTAAAAGGTAAGAGGTTTCCTACTCAGTGCTGCCCCTTTTATCTCCCTCTTCCATTACAGGATGGAGAAATTTTAATTCTTGTTATGGTATTGCATATAGAAGAGATAAGTGCCAATGCCAGGCATTTATTCTTTATGCAACATTTTGGTTACCAAATGACCCTGTGGTTAGTCTTATGTAATGCCTGAGACAGGTTCCCTAGAGTGCTGAAGTGTTTTGGTGTTGAGGATCAACTTTGAGGATCAGCTTTCCAGCCAAGCTGCATTTAAAGCATCCTTCAGTGGTTTTCCGTGCAAGGAAAGCTAAAACACATGTATTAATTTTTGTTGCCTAACATATCCTTTCATTCTAGCCCAGGTACCAGGGTGAGGTTTCTTTCCAGACGATTTTATTAGACTAGAGGCAGACTAAGACCCCTTAATTTCTTGTTCTGCTTAGGTATCAGGCTGAAATACCCAAACATATACACTGACCTTCATATGAACCCCACACAGTGACTCTGACCTGGCTGGGACCAGCTGTCTAGCACGTGAAGGCAGCTGAGTGCCAGTTCCTGAAAATCGTGAGGCTCTTTCCTCCAAAAATCATATGAAAGAGCATTAGGCATTATTTTGCTCCAGTGTGTGTCCACAGTCTGTATCCTGTTTGCTCCTGAGACATCAGAATAAATCCCTGTCTCCTCCTCCCTCTGAGCAGTGCTTCACAGTGTTCACTGTGCTTCATTACCTGGGAGCCGCAGGCTGGTGCAGAGGGGACTGGTGACACTGAGATCAGCTGAAGCCTAATGGGAGAGGAGCCCTCGTGACTGCGACCGCACGGGCTGGTCTGGCCCTGCACTTTAGGGAGATAAAGCCCCCTGTGCTCACTGTTAAGCTTCTACCTTTTTTTTTTTCCCTTTTTTTTGTTCTTATTTCTTTTTTACCCCTTGAAGCTGCTGTTGCAGGTTTTGGCCTCAAAATTTTGTTTCTCAGGATAGAGAGCCGCTGCTTCTGTATCGTCAGGCTGCAGCATGACATGCAGCAGAGGCTTCATTATGCATAAGCAGAGCCGTCTCTAAGGTAGGCAAACACTCTTGGCTCTGCAGAACAAAAAGGAAGTGAGAAACTGAATGAACAAAAGTGTTATTTGCTGACAGTAATTGTTTCCAGTTGCAGCTGATGGCAGGGATTAATCACAGTGTCTTAATACTTTATTTGGGAGCAGGGGAAATATTAGGGGAGGGAAGAGCTGAGAAGTGCTCTTCTAAATCTCCCATGAAAAGTTAGTAATAGTACTCTGGAAACAATGCTTAAGGTTTTGAAACTTGCAGTGTGTCTTTTATTGAAATAGCTTTGAACCCTTATACTCCTTCTTTCTAATTAGTAACAGAGATGCAAATAAACCTAGCTAAAAGGAAGGAGGAAAATGTAGCATACAATGTAGCATCCATGTTATTTGAAGTTCTGTACATTAGTAGTTACAACTTATTTTTTTGCCTATAATTGAATCTAGATTAATTACATTTAATGCAATCTCCATTTTAGTTCTCTCACACCAATGCTTAACTTCAGCTGCAGCTATAGCAGATCTCTAGTCCAGAGCTAGCCCTACCCTTTCTTGATTTAAATACTTTCTAAAGCTACTGGTTTTTCCACAACACCCACAAGAAACTATTGTGTCCTAGTCTGCCATACATAATTAATTATGGAATGAACCATTCTCTAGCATGGAGGGAGGGGGACACAGAAACAGCTAGATCAGGAGTAATTGTCACTTTCCTTTAACCAAGGCCAGTGATGAAGCTACTCCTGCCACAGCTTACACCTACATTAAGCAAACTTGTGTTTACATCACATTAAATAATGATAATGAATTTTCAGTCATTGGATATATTCCCAGTATTTGCAAGACTTCAGGATTAAGCCTGTGACTGTACACCTTCTAAATAGATTTTCAGCCAAAGCAATTTGCAAATGTTTTTGATCAGGTGTATTCCTGTAGCACCTTTAAAAACTGAAATATTACCAGTGCTAAGGGTATTTTGCCAGCCTGTTGAGCTCTGATGCATTATCCCTCTCTCTTACTCAAATTTCTCACTGGCAGTGTAGCATCTGACCACCTCCTGGTTATTCCATTTACTTGCTTCCCCCGGGTTTGTCCTCTTGGCTGCTTTGAAGAGGTGGAGCAGAGCAGAGCAAGACCTTCCTCACAGTTACACCTCCCCCTCTTTTCTCAAAGATCACTTTTCTGCAGCATTTAACCTGCACACAGGGAAAGCTCTTGACTGGCTTTTAGCAGTTAACTGCAGTCAGCTTAACACTTTATGGAATGCAGTTTGCCCTTTCAGGTGCTAGCTTTGTCTTCAGAGCACACAAAAAGGGAGGAATGCTTTAATTAGAAGTAGCTTTTTTGTTGTAGACTGCCAATGGGAGCAGGGCAAACCTCCCATCCTTGTTGGGTGGCACAAAATTGGTATCAAACAACAATTCTGAGATAAAAATTACCTGTGCCTGTTTCTAGTAGGATTTGAGGTTGAAATTAGTATCTTGAGAGTTGTCTTTGTGGGTGAACACATCTAACCTTAGGTTTAATGAAACAGTTATAAGCATAAATGTGGTTCCAATGAGAAGCAATTTTCAGGAGAGAGATGACCCAAAGCTTTATGTACCATTAAATGCCACATTCTGCCAGTCTGGAAGCCTTTTCTGCCTGGTCCTGTCTGGTTTTCCCATTATTTTTCCCCTTAGATTTTCTTTCTTTCATTGAAGTAGTGTTCCCCTTTGAAAGAAGAAGCTGTGTGGGCTCCATTTGAAACTAGAAAGGATGCCAAAACTGCCATTTAAATTCAGTAACACAGGCACTGCAATTACAGAGATGCCCTTGCAAAACTAGGTGCTCCTGCCTGCTTTTGGTGGAGAGCAAGAAGATTTTTTTTCACTCTTACTGAATGCAATGGTTTGTCCTGATTTTTCATTAACTTGTCTTTGCCTAGCCAGCAACTCATAAATACTTTTCTTTCCCCCATCATTCCCTTTTCTCTATTCCTGTTCCCTGTTCTCCTTTGTCTCTTACTTTCCATAGCACAGGGTAAGAAGCCCTCCTCCTGGGATTGTTTGCTGTGGTAAGAAGCTACCACACCACAATACAGGTGAGATGTAGGTGGACTTCAGCAAAGACCTCTGCCAGAATTAAAATTCAGCTCAGTCCCGCCTCTCCAAACTGTGTATCTTAGCATTAAGGTGATTTTCAAGCAACAGGAGCAAAATCAGACCGCAAACGAAAATGATCCAGAGTGTAAGTGTTTGGCCTCATGTATTTGCATTTGCAGGCACATGTATTTATGAGTCCTCCTTTGGTTTGTGTTTTGTAGGACGAAGAAGGTCAGCCACTGCTACCGGATCATTTACCGGCACCCGGAGAGGACGCTAACGCAGGACGAGGTGCAGCACATCCACCGAGCTATCGAGGAGTCAGCAGTCCGGGAGCTTGGGGTGCAGGGCAGGTTCTAGCAGTGCTGCTCTGGAGGCCCAAGGACACTTGTTTTTTTCTTTTTGTTTTTTTGTTTTTTCTTCTTTTTTGGGGAGATGTTTTTAGGTCCCAAGTAGAGAGAGGGTTTTTGTGACTGAACGTAGAAAGTGATTGATAAATGGGTAGTGGTAAAATTGGCAGGTAATAAACATTACTACTAAGAAATCATTGATGAAGCGCTGGTGCTTTATTTTAGGAAATGGGGGAACAGCAGTAATGCAAGATTTCCCTCCTGTTACGGTAAGAAATACACTGCCTGGTGGTTTTCTGTGTTGTTAATTGGTCCCTGGGTTCCATTAAACTGTAAATACTTGGCATTATTTCTGTGTTGACAGGATCTTCTGTCCATGTAACAAGTGAAGCAAATCAGAGACACAGATTAGTTCAGGGAAGAAAAACCCATCCTGCCCCACCCCACACCCATCCCCAGCTTTTTTTTTTTTTTTTT